>JAOTOM010003152.1:0-137880 GCA_034440615.1 Ashinkailepas kermadecensis
CAAGCAGGGTTGGGCTTGCGTTTTTAATCCTAGATGTGGAGAGGATATTTGGGGAATCGAATACACAGAGGATATTCTTCTTCAAACATATGACATCTCAATCTCAGTTTTCACATCCCAGTGCATCTTGAGGACTTTGTTATAAAGGTTGTTTGTCAAGCAGAACCATTCAACCTCCAAACGAGAAAAAAATCGGAGGATAATTTTCTGGGGATGGTGATGTTCTGGATAATGTCCTGGATGCCCAACTCCGAGAGCAGCCTATTTTCCCCAATCCTGGGGTCAGGTCAGTTGCGACTGGGATCGGGACCAGGCTAGTTTGGACATGGGTCAGGCCGGTCAATGCTGAGTGGCAAGCCAATCTTGACTTAAAATCAGTCAGACTGAGGTTGATGAGTCGGGTCTGAGCGTCAGGGGTGAGTTTGGTACACAGTTCCCTTCGGTGACGGTATTTGTGTTCCAATTCTACTCAATCGGGTTTAATCAAGCCAATCGCAAGAAAATTATCCGCCACGAACAAAAAAAAATCCTCATGTTCCATGCACCGGACAGCTTTTTGGTTTCATAAAGCCCAGATTCGGTGAAGGCGGTGAGTATAGTGCTACACTAATGGTCGAAAAGTCTGAATTTTTTTTTTTTTAATGAACACACCGGCTGCGTTTTTTTCCGTGAATGCGGAATTGCAAGCCGAACAAGATCGCAGTTGCGCAGGATTTTCGGTCGAATAATATTCTATGGACGTGCATATAACATAGCTAGGCTTTTACTCAACGAGGATCATTGGGCGTTGCGGTTGCTTATGAACGTGGACTGAAGACCACGACGGTGTCCAAGTGTGTTCCGCCGGCCACAGTACATGGGAGTCATCCTGGGCTGGCTCATTCAGGTTGGTAGGTACCTACCTGGGATATATATATATATATATATATATATATATATATATACACACACACACACACACACATATATATATATATATATATATATATATATATATATATATATATATATATATATATATATACCAGTGAATAGATCACGGTCGAAATTGGTGGAGGAAATTGCGTTTTTATGTCATTATTTTCACTCCATACTCATAGGCTGCAATATAAATATCGGCAACATTGTTGTGGCTGCGTGGCCTAGACCGCGTGTCTGCCGCATGACATTTGCCCCCCATGTCAAAACTAAACAAGATGGGGGTATTTATTGGTATCTAGATACCTGTCTGCCTCAACACCCATGGTAAGAAAATGACACTGGGCAGGTTTACATGCAGGATTGGCTGCTTTGCAAAAGTAAACATCACACAAGGTTTGTCTTCAGAGGTGGAACTTTTACAGATGTTGGATGATGTAAAACCAACGGCAATGGTAATCTACAATAAACTAGCCTAACCGAACTCTATTGTTTTTAAAATGAATTTTTGATGACATAAAACTGACACTTGCGGAAGTTTGGTGTCATCGACCATAAGCCTATGGATGTTGGATGGCATGATGCCTATGACAATCTGCAATGAGCTGACCGAACTCCAATGCTTTTTGATGGTTCGAAATCTACACTTACAGATGTAGGATGGTGTAAAGTTTACACTTACAGATGCTTGGTGGCATAAAACCTACACCTTTAGATGTTGGATCGTGTAAAAACCTCTACATAACCTCACAAAATATATATGTAGCCCAACTTAATGTAATGTAAACTGACCTAACCTCTACTAAAATAACATAGCCTGGCAGGATGGCAAACAACCAACATGTATATTGATGCTGAGTGGCGTAAAACCTGTATCTATGGATGTTGGATCACGTAAAGCCTTTGCATATCATACGATTAGTATACAATTACGAATGGTAGTCTACAATAAACTAACCTAACCGAACTCCATGATTTGTTATATGATTTTTGATGGCATAAAACTGACGCTTTCGGATGTTTGATGGCATCAACCATATGCCTATGGATGTTAGATGGCAGCCCAGCCTAACCTGACGTATACTAGCCTAACCAAATCTATCAGGATGTCATAATCCATACACATATATGAATGCTGAGGGGCATAGAACCTGCATCTACAGATGTTTGGTCGCATAAAGCCTATATATCACCTCATATAAAACCTGTATATAACCTCATATAAAACCTATATGTAACCTCATGGAAGGCTCACATGTAACCCAACGTAATGTAGCATAACATAACCTAACCTAATCTGGCAGAATGGCATACAACCTCTGACATATGGAGGTATGGACAACTAGAATATGCCAGATAGGAGGCATTCAAATGTGAGACTGGTTGCATTGAGTTAGGTTGAGCAAATTTGTTACCTGAAATTTGGTTAATTGCTCACAAAGACTGGGTTGAATATCTCAGATTTCGTAGGTTATTTCGTAATGCTCTGATATCTTTTCAAGAATTAAGTGAATCTCGAGATAGTAACGCCCTATTTATTCCATTTTATAATGTTCTATGCACACGACGTGTTTTATGTACCTATATATACCTATATCCCACGGCGATAGTGTTCCAGGGAAGTAAGAGTCGCTGGTTGCAGGTACGTATGGCGAGTTTTCGTTTTGAGTGTCCGGTGTCCAGTAACGCCCGACGTCGCTCGCTGCAGGTGCATCAGCCGAGGTGTGGTGCAGACCAGTCCCAGGGCCAGTCGGGAGGACGTCAACTCAGATTACGGCTCTGGATCGCCTCCCAGCAGGGTAGGTGGCAAATCTGGGTACATCAGCAGCAATGTCCAGCAAGTGAAAAAGAACACCGAAAGCGAGAGAATGGCCTGAATGACAGACAGTCCAGAAGTCAAACGTCCAAAAATATCATTGGATCCATGTAGGCTCTCAATCTCTGAACCTCCGGATGTTCTGAAACTTTTCATTCTTTCTGTAGTATGTTATTTTCAGATTACAATTTTGTTTCATATTGTTGTCCCTGGAATGGTGGTCTCTTTGCTGTCGGTATCGTTGGAAACTTCAAGTAGTGCAGTTTCGGTAAATGTGTTCGGTAAATGTGACAGCTCGCAAAGCCACGATACATATAATTGCCAACATGCAAAGAATATCTGAGTAGGTCTTGTCTCTGCCTTGCCAACTTGTTCTTTTTGTCTGCCTGGGAAATGTAGGCCAGAAATAATTTATATTGTTTTACGGCTTTCGTACGGTGGCACATACGCTCTGGATGTTCCCTGACTTCTGGGACGTTCCCTGCATGCGTTCGACTTTGGCTTTGGCTGGCTGACTGCTGGTGACTTTGTAACTGTGAGCAACTGACCCCACTGGACAACTGGCGCTACACTCGTCTTCGTCTCCATCTGACGGTCCGCCCGCGCCGCAGGGCGAGCGGATGCCCGACTTCCTGGCGCAGCGTCCGGCGACGCCGCCGCAGCAGCGCTCCGTCGAGACGCTCGTGCCCAAGCTGGACCTGACTTTCTCGGCGGCGGCGGCGGCGGCGGCGCCGACCGGCGCCGCCGGCGGCCGGTACGACTTCTCACCGTTCGTGTCGGCCGAGCCGGCGGCGGCGGTCGAGGACCCCGGGCCGGCGGCGGCGCCGCGGCGCACGCACCGGCGCGTCTGGAGCGCCGGCAGCGCCGTGGCGCGCGCCGCGCACGAGGACGACCGCGCCGGCGCGGCGCCCGAACGCGGCGCCATCTGGTGCATGGACTGCCGCGACGGTCTGCTGGCCGTCGGCTGCAGCGACGGCGCCGTCGAGCTGTGGGACGCCGAGACGGGCGCGCTTAGACTGGCGCACCACGAGGTGGCCGTGCCGGTGACGCACCTGCGGCTGGTCGGCCGCCGGCTGGTGGTGGCGCGCTTCAGCGGCACCATCCACATCCTCGGCATGCAGGCGGTGCAGCAGGGCGTCACCGTCGAGTGGTCCAGCTACAGCAGTCGCAGGTCAGTCCGGCGGCTCTACTATAGCAGTCGCAGGTCAGTCGGGCGGTCCTGCTATAGCAGTCGCAGGTCAGTCGGGCGGTCCTGCTATAGCAGTCGCAGGTCAGCCCGGCGGTCCTGCTATAGCAGTCGCAGGTCAGCCCGGCGGTCCTGCCACCACATTCGCAGGTCAGACCGGTAGTTCAGTTACAGCAGTCGGAAGTCAGCACCCTGGTTCTACTGCGTCATTTGTGAGTCAGTCCGGTGGTCTTTCCAAAACAATTTCTTCCACGTCCTTCCAAAGGTTTTTTCATGTGATTTCTATCTCTATTCTCTGCCACCCTCCGCCAGACGGCAGCAAGTGGAGATGCATTAGCGTGTTGGGATGGGGGACTCTTGGTCGTAAGATCGTGGGTTCGAATCCCACAACCAGCGGGATTACTGAGTCCATCCGCGACCAACCGGCGTGAAAGGTTGGCGATGCTATATGACCCAGTGGCCGGATGCATCGTAAAAGAACCCAAATACCGAAGTACTTAACGTGCTGGTTCGTCAAAAAGCTTGGATAACTAACTTGGTTCACGTAGCTTAATGCTTATAGTTTGAGACAAAATTTGAGGGGATCATTTCGATCGGCGACATTTGGGAAAGCGGTTAATTTGCGAGATGTAGTTCAGAAAGTGCACCAAATTTGGAGGTTGCATGTTGACTCAAACTGTTTTATTGACTTAACCTTTTTTGTTTATCTGACTCTAAGTATGCTGCTTTGCTGATAAAGAAGTGTTTAAATGCGCTCGGCTCCCCCTGACATGGTGACCAGCTGGCGATGGTGCAAAACATATACGAATGTCAATATTTCAACAATTAAGCACGTTTCATGATGCTGTGAGCTAAGTGAAAGATCAAGACAGTGTGAGTAGCAGAATAGCCGTTGCAGCAGCAATGTGTGGGGTTGAAACGCTAACAACCAAAATAACTGATGCAGCCCAGTCACATTTGTTCTCGGTTGTGCGCTGGCGCGCACGGATTCCATACACGGTGTGGGGAGCCGACCCATCGCTGAGCCAGCACTGGGTGGGCAAGGATGATTACATTTCAGCGTCCACCGTTGCCAATGATGGATTCAGCGCTGCAGTTTGAGCACCCACAAATTGTCCGGCCCTGTCGGAAATGGCAAATGCTCACCGCCTCCTTCGCGAACCGTTTGTAACATTACACCAATGAAATTTTGCGTGGTAGGAATCAACCCAACAAAACCTGATAGCCCCACCTTTGTGGTGTGAGGATATCGGGACTATTTATTAGTTATGGGGCACAACTTTGTATAATTAACTGCAGCTATAACTATCATCCATCGGGTATCAATATCACTGAAAACAACGGCAAAAGGGCCCATTTTCTCCATTCCAACTTCCCAAAAACGCTTTCAATGTAGCATTTAGCCCTTGGTGTTCCTTTGAAACAAAATTTGCCTGAAAACCATCCCGTCGTCCTCCCCATATCCAAACCCCTGTCGACGCCCATGCCCGCAATGATTGTTCCTCGGTCCCCTTCCCCGGTCCCCTTCCCCGGTCCCGGTCCCCTTCCCCGGTCCCGGTCCCCTTCCCCGGTCCGTCCCCGGTCCCGGTCCCCTTCCCCGGTCCCCTTCCCCGGTCCCGGTCCCCTTCCCCGGTCACTTTCCCCGGTCCCTTCCCCCGGTCCCTTCCCCGGCCCGCTTCCCTCAGGTCGCAGTTGCTTACGATGACTTCCTCAGGTGGCAGTTGCCACGATGACTTCCTCAGGCATCAGTTGCCACCTTGACTGCGTGCCAGGTCATATTTACCGCCGTGTTTGTACCCCAAGGCGTTGTTACCATACCTTGTCTCCAAGCCATGGCTACCACCTTGACACGGTGCCAGGCCGTGGTTATGACCACTGCTGCTCCCCAGACCACGGTTACCCGGCTCGTCGGAGCAGCTACAGTGCCATGGCTACCACCTTGACACGGTGCCAGGCCGTGGTTATGACCACTGCTGCTCCCCAGACCACGGTTACCCGGCTCGTCGGAGCAGCTACAGTGCCATGGCTACCACCTTGACACGGTGCCAGGCCGTGGTTATGACCACTGCTGCTCCCCAGACCACGGTTACCCGGCTCGTCGGAGCAGCTACAGTGCCATGGCTACCACCTTGACACGGTGCCAGGCCGTGGTTATGAGCCACTGCTGCTCCCCAGACCACGGTTACCCAGCTCGTCGGAGCAGCTACAGTGCCATGGCTACCACCTTGACACGGTGCCAGGCCGTGGTTATGACCACTGCTGCTCCCCAGACCACGGTTACCCAGCTCGTCGGAGCAGCTACAGTGCCATGGCTACCACCTTGACACGGTGCCAGGCCGTGGTTATGATCACTGCTGCTCCCCAGACCACGGTTACCCAGCTCGTCGGAGCAGCTACAGTGCCATGGCTACCACCTTGACACGGTGCCAGGCCGTGGTTATGACCACTGCTGCTCCCCAGACCACGGTTACCCAGCTCGTCGGAGCAGCTACAGTGCCATGGCTACCACCTTGACACGGTGCCAGGCCGTGGTTATGACCACTGCTGCTCCCCAGACCACGGTTACCCGGCTCGTCGGAGCAGCTACAGTGCCATGGCTACCACCTTGACACGGTGCCAGGCCGTGGTTATGACCACTGCTGCTCCCCAGACCACGGTTACCCGGCTCGTCGGAGCAGCTACAGTGGGAGGCGGCCACACAGCTGCGCTGGGCGGACCTCTGTACGGCGCGCGCCCACCAGCAGCTGATCAGCGTGCTCGAGTGCTCCGGCGGCCGTATCGTCTCCGGCGGCCTGGACCATACGCTCAGGGTCAGTAGGAGCTCCACGTGCTGAGGCTTAACAGGAGGTGCCATCAGGTCACATACTGACTTTCAGCAGGAGGTCGCGTCAGGTCACATACTGAGGGTCAGCAGGAGGTCACGTCAGGTCACATGCTGAGGGTCAGCAGGAGGTGCCATCAGGTCACATACTGAGGGTCAGCAGGAGGTCGCGTCAGGTCACATACCGAGGGTCAGCAGGAGGTGCCATCAGGTCACATACTGAGTGTCAGCAGGAGGTCGCGTTAGGTCACATACTGAGGGTCAGCAGGAGGTGCCATCAGGTCACATACTGAGGGTCAGCAGGAGGTCATGTCAGGTCACATACTGAGGGTCAGCAGGATGTGCCATCAGGTCACATACTGAGTGTCAGCAGGAGGTCGCGTTAGGTCACATACTGAGGGTCAGCAGAAGGTCGCGTCAGGTCACATGCTGAGGGTCAGCAGGAGGTCACGTCAGGTCACATGCTGAGGGTCAGTAGGAGGTGCCATCAGGTCACATACTGAGGGTCAGCAGGAGGTCATGTCAGGTCACATACTGAGGATCAGCAGGAGGTCGCGTCAGGTCACATGCTGAGGGTACAGGAGGTCGCGTCAGGTCACGTGCTGAGGGTCAGCAGGAGGTCGCGTCAGGTCACATGCTGAGGGTCAGCAGGAGGTCGCGTCAGGTCACATGCTGAGGGTCAGTAGGAGGTGCCATCAGGTCACATACTGAGGGTCAGCAGGAGGTCATGTCAGGTCACATACTGAGGATCAGCAGGAGGTCGCGTCAGGTCACATGCTGAGGGTCAGCAGGAGGTCGCGTCAGGTCACATGCTGAGGGTCAGCAGGAGGTGCCATCAGGTCACATACTGAGGGTCAGCAGGAGGTCGCGTCAGGTCACATGCTGAGGGTCAGCAGGAGGTCGCGTCAGGTCACATGCTAAGGGTCAGTAGGAGGTCGCGTCAGGTCACACATTGAGGGTCAGCAGGAGGTGCCATCAGGTCATATGCTGAGGCCTGAGGCATGAGTCTTGCTTCGTCTTGAACCGAGACATCAGGCGACGGTGCTTCAGCCTGGCGCAGATAAAGCAATGTATGACGTATCTGACGACAGCGTGGGTCGCCCCGGCGCCAACTTTTATCGAGCGTTCAGCAGCTTACGTGCGAACGGGAAACAGTTCCATTTTCAGCGGGGAATGAATGCTGTTCATTGCATCACTTTCTGACAGGTTTCTCGTCAGCGGCGGCTCACTGATTACCTCGCCGTTCCAGTCGATGGGCTCATCGTAGGCTTTGTTGTTGTTGTTGTGAAGTTTACTGTGGGCAGCTTAAATGGTGTCACTCTTCATCTTCTTCCCGGTCTTTTATACACTCGAGCAGCATTTCGACGGCTCTCTAGCGAACCCCTCGGTTTGAGTCTGCAGCCATCACCGGCAGAACTGCTTCGGGGTGGCACCGGTAAGCGTTCCGCTGAATTACTGGCCGTACCGCATCCTGGAGGTGAGGGGGCAGACTGCGAAGATACTGCAGGCTGCGGACGATGTTCGGAGGTCCACTCGAGCAGTACCAGTTTTGCCTGATGGCGAACCACAGCTGTGCGTGGTGATGGACGATAAACAGCACCAGGTCGCACAGGTGGTTACTGGGTGAAACTGTAAACATGCAGATCCGCAGTAGCCATAGTTTCCCACTTGCGAAGAGCTGGCAGGAAAAGGTTTGTTGCTATTGCAACGACGGGCTCATTTTTATTTTCAAGTTTTGTTTAGACTACAGGTTAATGTTATAGTGTAGGTTTGCGTAGCTAACCAAGAAAAGATATGGCATGTAACTGGCGCGGTGGACCTCATGTAATATTATTTTATTCCGCCACAAATATTTAACAAATATACGTGAAGCAAGTCGTGGATACGCAGCCGTCGTGTTGCGAACACCCACGCCTGCATTGTAATTATTGTGATCAGTACTTGCCATGACTCTAAAGACAACACAGGTGTACGTTCCTTAACGTGGTACTATTAATGGCAGCTGCAAACCATACAGCGATAAATTAGGCGCACAAAAACAAGTTCTTTATTATATTAATTGTGTCTGCGATAAATTAGTTCTTACCTGGCGTGGTTGAGTGGTCCGATCTTTCTTCATTTGACCCCCGCCATGACAGTTCCCCGTTGGACGACGATGACCTCGCCGTACAACGTCTTCTGGTTGTTACTCAAATCGTTTGATATTATCTCATTTTCCCACTCCACATTTCCGTCCACCGCTTCAAACGCAGCTGCTGGTAGCTCCTCAAGTGATCCCGCGGCTGTTTTTCTCAGCGGACCGATGAAGGACAGATGATCACTTGTTGTTTCGTTACAACTCTTGAAAACTTCTGGGGAGGGGGGGGGGGGCGGATGGCCGAGTGGGTAAGGTGTTGAGCTCTGGGTACCAAAGGTCCCGGGTTCAACACTCACCATTCGGGACATTTCCCAACCCCGCGGCCCACCGGCGAAACAGTGTGGGCGGCGCCATTAGCAGTGATCGTGCAAAAAATGCGTCGAGAACCATCCAATAAACAAACAAAACAAAAATGAAAACTTCGGCCAGGTTAAATTCGTTGGCATGAAGCTGGCACACGAGCCAGTGCACTGGTCACTGCTGAGTCACTTCAAACAGACGGCAAATGCCACGAGGGAAACCAATATTAACTGATGCGCCATCACAGCCCATACCTTTGACCTCTCCACCGTATTCACAGGAAATGACTAACCATCTTGTTAAATTGATCAGTAGCCTTCACAGATTGTAGTGTGAAGTAAGTTGAATGTTCTCCTGCGGGCTCAGAGAGCAAAACGATGTGGTCATCCCGCGCCGATGTAGATATGTTCATAAAAGTAGCATCTTTTCTTCAATCGAAATAGAGTCCGAAGTCCTGTATCGCGCAGCTGATCAGCCCTCGTACTGGCTTCTCTTTCACCAACACTATTTTCAGCTTGCCAAGCATTCTTCGCATCCAGCACAAAACATTTTTGTGACGTGATGTGGCCTGCACGCCACGCCACGCCACATTTATCACCTTTCAGGGCTGAGTTAGCCAGGGAAATGCGTCATTTTGCGTAGGGAGTGACATTATCAATGACAGACCTCGACATAATACAACCTGAACGTTCTGCTGTGCTTTGAGAAAAAGCGTATATTTTGCTTCCAAGGTGATTCTTGTTTTAATCAACATTAAAACGGCAGCGAGTAGCATCGGTGCGGCCGCGTGCTACAGAAGACACGATTAGTTGTCCAACATCACGCCATGTCGATATAAAGCCGATATACTCGACTCCGTAACGCTTTCTGACTACATATGTTGTGCCCTCCATTGGCAAGATACTGTCATATATCTAGAATTGAGCCATTTTTATCCAATAAAATACATTTCAATACAATTTTCGTTTGGAATCCATATTTTTTGGGTGCACCCCATGGAAATATCACCTGCTTGCCTGGAATCTGTTGAAAACTGATCCTGGTGATACTCTGCTACGTACGAAGCGGTCCCGCCTGTACCTGACAGAGCTGCCTCGTGGTGTCTGGGGCGAGGTAGTCCTCCCACTGAGTGACGTACCATCCAGTGCTGGCGGGCTCCTGGTCCCAGTGACCTTAGTTTGTACTGTGGCCGCCTAGTGCCACGTGGACGGGACCAGAGGACACTACTCATACCGCGTAGTGCCACATGGGCGGGGCCAGAGGACACTAGTGCCGCCTAGTGCCACACCAGACGAACCCAGCCTAGAGGCTGGACGTGACTGACCGTGCCATGCTGTATTGGTACCGGGTGTTTATCTATGTGTGATGCCCGATGTGTATCGGCCGTTCACACTGTACACCTGTGAGTGTGACGCATGTCGACAGGTAACCCGGCTGGAGGACGGCTCGTCCGTTCACACTGTACACCTGTGAGTGTGACATATGTCGACAGGTGACCCGGCTGGAGGACGGCTCGGCCGTTCACACTATACACCTGTGAGTGTGACGGATGTCGACAGGTGACCCGGCTGCAGGACGGCTCGGCCGTTCACACTGTACACCTGTGTAAGTGTGACGTATGTCGACAGGTGATCCGGCTGGAGGGCGGCTCGGCCGTTCACACTGTACACCTGTGTAAGTGTGACGTATGTCGACAGGTGACCCGGCTGGAGGACGGCTCAGCCGTTCACACTGTACACCTGTGTAAGTGTGACGCATGCCGACAGGTGACCCGGCTGCAGGACGGCTCGGCCGTTCACACTGTACACCTGTGTAAGTGTGACGCATGCCGACAGGTGACCCGGCTGGAGGACGGCTCAGCCGTTCACACTGTACACCTGTGTAAGTGTGACGCATGCCGACAGGTGACCCGGCTGCAGGACGGCTCGGCCGTTCACACTATACACCTGTGAGTGTGACGGATGTCGACAGGCGACCCGGCTGCAGGACGGCTCGGCCGTTCACACTGTACACCTGTGTAAGTGTGACGTATGTCGACAGGTGATCCGGCTGGAGGGCGGCTCGGCCGTTCACACTGTACACCTGTGTAAGTGTGACGTATGTCGACAGGTGACCCGGCTGGAGGACGGCTCAGCCGTTCACACTGTACACCTGTGTAAGTGTGACGCATGCCGACAGGTGACCCGGCTGGAGGACGGCTCAGCCGTTCACACTGTACACCTGTGAGTGTGACGGATGTCGACAGGTGACCCGGCTGCAGGACGGCTCGGCCGTTCACACTGTACACCTGTGTAAGTGTGACGCATGCCGACAGGTGACCCGGCTGGAGGACGGCTCGGCCGTTCACACTGTACACCTGTGTAAGTGTGACGCATGCCGACAGGTGACCCGGCTGGAGGACGGCTCGGCCGTTCACACTCTGCACGGCCACTACGGCACTGTGACTGCCTTGTTCGTGGACCGGTACCGTGCCGAGCCGGCCACCGGCGGCAGCGGCAGTGCCGAGGGAACTCTCTCCGTCTGGGATCTCACCTCGGGTCAGTGCGTACTCCCATCCTGCGTCTGGGGCGCGTCACCCCTCACTTATTTCATAGGTGTATCATGCATAGGTTGCCATCTATTCGTGTCGGAGCTTGAAACAAAAGTGCCAAATCTACGGAACTCCGGAGCATGTTCACAAACAATCGTGTCAGGTCAGTGACCTGACCTAGCCTGGCAACAAAAGTCATGTCCAAACTTCTGCAATGAATGTTCACAGGTCTGTACAGTTTCAATGCATTTTAGCCAGTCATTTTTGTAATATGCCGGATATAAAAAACGCAAAAAAGTCGCGTGGGTCACAAGAAATTGTCGCCAATGCCAGCTACTACGCTACCGAGAAAACCCTGAGTAGAGCCGAGTCTTGCCGCGATACGTTCCGCCGCCCCTGGTTACAGCCGCCAAAAAAAATATTCCCGTTCTTGCACTTACGGGGATGAGCACCTTTTTGCCGTAAAGCCTATTCATTTCATATCATGGGCGTGTTCTCTGGGGTGTTCTTGAGCTGGAAGTTCAATGAACGATTGCTGAATCACGGCAGATGGTTGTGTGATGGACAAATATTCTCAGTCAGTATTCGCCGATGCCACTCACAATGGCGTTTCACCAAAGCCAGCGGAGTCGTCCAGGCTACTTCATGGTTAAGCAGCACACGCTAAAGAACTGAGAGTTATGATGATTCTCCCAGAGAGTTGCTCGCTGTCTGGCAGACCTGACCATTGCCGTTCATGTGTCGCCCTTGCTCCCAACGGATCAGACCCTTGTTCTTCATGTTGTCCTTGTTTTGTGACGGCAAGGGTTTGGGCGCTAGATGACCAAACCTGGTCGATGCGCCCTAAAACTGAAATAACTAACCGACGGCAAGGGTTACTGTAGCCAAGTTAACTTGCCACGCTCATTAGCGATGAGCCATGCCGTATACTTATAGCTGCACCTATATGTGCTGACTGTCGGGTCCTGTGGTGGACCCCGGCTCCCAGTGGAAACCCTCGCCTGTCGGCCGGCGCCGGCCGACGGTGACGTCGGCAGTTGACGGTGCACGAATCACTGCACCACGCCTCGCGTCCCGGATGTTTTGGCTCGGCCAGCTTCAGGCGGCGGCCGGTCGACACGTGACGCGCACGTGCCACATGGCAGTGTCATGTGGCATGTGCACGTCACGTGTGGTGTGGTAGCTACATGGTGTGGTACTGTACCATGATGGCACCGTACCATACCGTATAGTTTGTAGCCGCTGCATATGTAGGGCGTAGCCGGTTCGAGTGTCGTCAACCGAGCCCCTCCCTCCGAAGCATGTCGCAGTGGGTGGTACGGGAACATGACCGGCTGGCTGCTCACTGGTCAGGCCAAATGGAGCTGAGCAGAGATGCTGTTAGACGACTGACTGCCGCTGTGCAGAAAGGGACTTTGGGGCACAAACTGTCGAAAGAACCGTCGGTGTCTGCCCAAGCGTTTGCTGAGAATGTCGTTGTATGACAAGCTGCCGACATGTTGTTGCTCATAAGCCCGGTCAATACCGGGGCAATTACATATATTATATTATATTGCATACCTATGCATACATGCATATATACACACACATATATATATATGTATGTATGTACATACATACCTACATACATTTTGTAATGTATGTATGTATGCATGCATGCATGCATATATGCATGTATATATGCATACATACATATGCATATATATATATATGCATATATATATATATATATATATATATATATATCTGACCCAGACTGTCCGTCAGGTCTGTGCATGTACAGCGTGCCGGCGCACGACGGCGCCGTCACGTCACTCAACTACAACGCCTCCTACATCCTGAGCACGGGCGCCGACGAGCGGCTGTGCGTGTGGGAGCGCTTCCAGGGCCACCTCATCAACACCATACAGCTGTCACACACATACTGCAGCCAGGTGATCCTGCTCACCGCCAACCTGTTCGTCACGTCACGGCAGGTCAGTGTATTCGGGGCGGGCCCCGCCCTCGGTGGTGTGGCCCTGTCTGGGTGTGGGAGCGCTAGGGTCACCCATCAACATCATACAGCTGTCGGGTTCCCTGCCTGTTCTGCTCACCGCCAACCTGTTCGTCACGTCGCGACAGGTCAGTGGTATTCCGGGCCGGGCCTCGCCCTGGGTAGTGTGTCCCTCTGTCTGGGTGTGGGATTCCCCGCTTGTTTGGCTGTTCGTCACGTCGCGACAGGTCAGTGGTGTTCCGGGCCGGGCCTCGCCCTGGGTAGTGTGTCCCTGTTTGGGTGTGGAGGCACTTCATCACACCTTAAGTTTGGCACAACTGTTCGTCACGTCGCGACAGGTCAGTGGTTCCGGGCGGGCCTCGCCCTGGGTAGTGTGACCCTCCATCTGGGTGTCGGGATTCCCTGTCTTGTTTGGCTGTTCGTCACGTCGCGACAGGTCAGTGGCCCTCGCCCTAGGTGGTGTGACCCTCCATCTGGGTGTCGGGTTCCCTGTCCGTCTGGCTGTTCGTCACGTCGCGACAGGTCAGTGGCGTCGCGGGCCGACCCTCGCCCCGGGTGAAGTGTGTCCCTCCGTCTGGGTGTCGGGTTCGTGTGGCTGTCCGATGTCCGCAGGGTGCCAGGTGGGTACTGCGGAACAGGACGGGGTTTGTCTGTGCCGCCAGGTGGGGTTCAGCTGCAGATGCAGGCCGGTCATTTACCGCACGTTAGTGTAGAACCGGGATGATGTGTCGGAAAGGCTCTCACTTCCTGGTGTGTTGGCGATCATTCTAGCGAGACCGAACTGGCGTTTCCTGTGACCAGACTAACGTCGGCCGTGATGCCCAGCTGATCGGCGTGTGTGATCCCGCCCATCTGTGGTCCGACAAACTTCTGCAGCACTCAGCTCACCTGTGTGGCCCCCGCTGACCTTCCTGTCGCCGTGTGCCGCGGCCGCACGACATGCTGATGGTGTGGGACCTGGAGCTGGGGGAGCCGGTGCGGCTGGGGACCCGACTGACTGCCCGGTACCACAGCATGACGTGCTGATGGTGTGGGACCTGGGCTGGGTAGCCGGTGCGGCTGGGGACCCGACTGACTGCCCGGTACCACAGCATGACGTGCTGATGGTGTGGGACCTGGGCTGGGGGAGCCGGTGCGGCTAGGGGATCCGACTGACTGCCCGGTACCACTGTAGGGCTCGCTGATGGTGTGGGACCTGGAGCTGGGGGAGCCGGTGATGCTGGGGATCCGACTGACTGTCCGGTACCACGACAGGGCTCGCTGATGGTGTGGGACCTGGAGCTGGGGGAGCCGGTGCGGCTGGTGCGGCTCGGCGACCGCGACAGCGCCGTGTTCGTGCGTCAGATGACGCCTGTCGGCGACGCCATCGTGTGCGACTATGGCTCGGAGCTGCGTGTGGTGCGCTTCCCGCCCGTGTCCGGCCAGCAGAAAAAGGAGCGGTGATACACGCCGACGCGGCCACCAATAGACGCCTCCTGTCCAGCTCGCGGCCAGGCCGAAACTCAGCTGCAGTCGACTTTTCCGCAGCCTTGGAGGCCGCCCGCATGGCTCCAGACTGGGCTCACCGTCGTGTGTGTCGTGTGCTCACCCCTAGGCTGGGCCACGAAGTGACAAGCGTTCCAAAAAGATGGCCTCTATAGACAGGTAGCGGAGTTGTGTGGCAGACTTGTGCAGGGCGCGTCAGCGGGATGCCGAACGTCTCTGTTAGCCGCGATCGATGCGGGCGAACGGGGAGAGCCGGTGGCCGCGCACCGGGCACCCTCTGGTGGCGTGTCCGGACGGCTGCGCTGGGGATCTGCCTCGCCGTCGGCGGCGCCGCACAGTTTACGCGAGTGCCGACGACGTGGGAGGGCATCTGTGGCGACGGGTGATCATGTGTACCTGAACTGGTGCGTGCCTGCACTGTGCCGGCCGCCGGGTCCGCCACTGCTCGTGTTCCGAGCGGGAGGCGGGCCAGTACTCGGGCAGCCGGCACCATTACTGGGCATGACAACGGGCATGTCGGCGGATTGTTTGAAGGCGTTGCCAAAACATTGTCTCTCCTCTCGTGTCAGAGACCGGAGCTAGACAGGAGTGTACAATTGGGATCACGTGGCGCTCGTGCGCAATTTCTTAGTCGAATTTTAGCATGTGTAACCCCCAAGGGAGCATCCATGTGTTCGAAACACGCCCGTGAAATATACCATCTTTCACAATAACAACTGTCTGGTGAGATGATGGTGGAACCCGTGCTGGTGATGTGTGCAGCAGAATACTCGTGGAAAAAGGCATCGACAGTGCATCCAGGATAGTGGAGCGTTTACGGCCTAAAGGCGCTCAGTTACCACGGTCACGTGCCCAGACATCCGCTCACCATATGCAAATGGGCTGAGGGTAAATATACCCTTGGAGTAATTCACCAGTTAGTTTTCCCCACGCTAGTCCTTATTGCATGGTGCACCAATTCAGCAATGAAGATAATCAGCGGTGCAGTGAAGAGGCTTTCGAATGTGCTTAGTTTCTGTCCGGCCAAACTATAGCACGCGGGTACAGCACAAGAGTTTTATAACACCCTTTTCACATTTACCTTTGGGAAATTCACTATCACACATGCATTGGGCGGGTCAGGCGATTGTACCAACATAAATAGCTAGTGCTTCCATCATACCAATATTATGCGATAGGTATGTGAATGCGAATAGCTGACACTTGCAGAGAAGCAATACTGAATCCCACAGATTATAGGTTTTTATACGATAAAATGGGGCGCTAAAGGCCACAACCAAATGATGAAAACATATGTAATGCAAAACCTCGCACTTCGCGATGCTGGTGGATAAACGAAAATCGGACGAGACAGTATCGATATTTCAGAATATCCCTTAGATAACAATCACGTATGTGTGTGTGCGGAACGGCCTACAACACGAATAGATGAAAGGCGAAAAGGGATGGACAAAGCACAAACAAGTAGCTCGACAAAACGAAATGGACATTGGGCAACCCGTATACGTTCAGTCGCCCGATCATCGTTAGCACACGCCAAACAACAGGAACTACGAAATGACCCGCTGTGCAAGCAGATTCCGCTGGCTACGCGGTAACGAAAACGCAGGAAATGAAGTCCAACTGAAGGCAAGCATGACAAATGATTCCCACCTCCTACAGGAGTACGCATCCCTTCGAGCGCACGCTTCTGTTCAAATTACAACTAAGCCGGCAAGTACGTCCCGCCCTTGTTGTGATGCCCGCCCTCTCTGATTTACACAACACCAACACTGCCCTGCAGACTGGTAGACTTAGTCAGCGCCACCTTTACGCGCAACCCTCGGTAGTCACCTGTGCACACCATCCATCCACTTTACACACAGCTGTACCAACGACTCCGGTACAGTTTCAGTCCCAAGCACTTGACACGATCAGCCGGCTGCTGCCAGCCGTCTCGCTCACGGCCTCTTCATGCACAGCTGCTGCTGCACCGCCAGTGGTGTCAGCACTCCCTGCCTGACAGAATACGGCGGCGGCGGCGGCGACATCAGCACGTCTCCGCCTATTGCGCACGTCACTGTTACAGCGGGCGAACTCGCTGCCCGGCCGGTCTACACACAACCGTCCCGGCGGCTGCGGCGGCGACATCAGCACGTCTCCGCCTATTGCGCACGTCACTGTTAGAGCGGGCGAACTCGCTGCCCGGCCGGTCTACACACAGCCGTCCCGGCGGTACCGCTGGTGTCTCAGCCAGCACAACGCGCACACCAGACAGACGTCAGTACGTCTGGCTCCGTCGCTTTTCACACAGCGACGCGCAATGCTGCTGTGGACTCGGCACAGCCTCCCAGCCCAGCCACTTTACACGTGGCTACCCTGGAGATACGGGAAGTCTCGACCCTTCCTACTTCACACGGCGCTCTCCCGAAGACGTCAGAGCGGCCTACTCCACTGACCGGGTACGGGCCATCTCTACCAACGGCTGCAAGTCTCCTGTGTAAGGACAATTACCGCTCTCACAGAGACGTCAGAGCGGCCTACTCGGCAGGCTGGGTACGGGCCACCTCTGCCAACGGCTGCAATTCTCCGGTGTAAGGACAACCACCGCTCTCCCAGACGTCAGAGCGGCCTACTCGGCTGGCCGGGTACGGGCCACCTCTGCCAACGACTGCAAGTCTCCGGTGTAAGGGTGGCCACCGCATTGTACTGATACGTCGCGCTGCGTGCCCGCAATGAAGCCCGAAGCACAACTAAGTCTTCTGTG
This sequence comes from Ashinkailepas kermadecensis, assembly GCA_034440615.1. Taxonomy (NCBI): domain Eukaryota; kingdom Metazoa; phylum Arthropoda; class Thecostraca; family Neolepadidae; genus Ashinkailepas; species Ashinkailepas kermadecensis. The sequence goes on from JAOTOM010003152.1 coordinate 17,933, forward strand.
CAGTCGCGCCCCAGTATGCATGCCGCCGTAAGCATCGTTTACCGGAGGCTTCTCATGCCGCTGTGCTTCGTAGCCGTCAGTTCGCCATTATTGGCACCGCTTGCCAAAGCCTCACATACCGCCGTGAGTGCCGCTCTCCCAGAGCCTAAACGCGCCGTGAGAGCCGCTCTTCCAGAGCCCACACGCACCATGAGAGCCGCTCTTCCAGAGCCTACATGCCGCTGTGCGCGTCGCTCTCGGTGTCCGCCTGTCCATAAAACTTCTTCTCGCCCATCAACGCCTGGTAGTGGCGGCGGCCATCCAGGTACATCATCATCTCTGGAACATCAGCAGCGGGGGCGGTCAGCTCTGACACAATGCTCAATAGGCGCGTGTCGATCGTCCAACGCGCGGCACGTGGACGTTCCGCACCGCGGGGTCCGATGGCCAGCGGTGGCAGCCAACCGCCAACACCTTCCATCCGTCCAGATCACGGCCTGTGGCATCGCTCTGCAGCCATCCGAATAGTTGCTCGCACAAAACTCCAGTCTATCCTCTCCACATCCAACTCGAGCTGATTTATTTGGTTCTTGGAGTTCTGAACTGGCTCCACGTCAGGATGTGTGCCGAAACTTCCGAGTGCTTATAATTAGTGGTTCTAATCCACCATTGTCAAAAAAAATCCATTTTAGCCCTGACGTGAGAGCAAATTAGGATGGAAAGAGCTGGTAAAAAGTAGTGAAAACTAAAAGAATAAAAATAAATACACGATTTTGTTTTGCCAAGATTCAGTGTGCACTGAAATCAATGGTGGTAACAACATTTTAAGGTGTAATTTCATAATTCCTGGACCACATGGACTTTACTGCTATTCTAAAAGTATACGATAAGGATAAGATGTGAGTAGACAATTATTCATATCATTGTGAGGTTGGAGTTGATAATTACTTCAAACTGGGCACCACTTTTCACCCACATTTGAGAACTTCCGGTGCAGCCTAACAAGCAGCACGCAGTCTCCCACCTCCGTGTGAAATATCTCACCAAGCTCTTCATTTCTCGAGTCAACAGTGCCTCACCCTGCCTCGTCACCACAACCATGCGGCAGAACCTGCGCCTCACCGTGGTAGCTCTGCGGCAGGATCCGCTTGACGGGCTCTTTGGTGGAGAACGTGAAGTAGAACACGTTGGTGAGGTCGCGCGTGCCGAGGCGAGGGTCCACCACCTCGGCGGACACGCACAGCTGCAGGTTGTTACCCTCCGTGTACACCACCTGCCGCGTCACCGTCAGCAGGGTCACCACGCCGGCTGACCTGCGTCCAACTGCCGAGCCTCCCTAGCTCAGAGCAGCACGGAGTGCACACCAAGCTGCCGAGTGTTCACTCAGGCAACTTTGGCATGCTGTTGGAAGGCCGATGCCGCGTCCAGTTGTCGTGCTGTATGACAAGTTGGACAACAGATTCGGCCTCCTTGAACGGTTTCTTTTGTTCGCACAATTTGGATGACATCGATCACTGTGGCTGAGGTAGTAGTTCGGTGTTGGACAGCACGCTGTCTACACAACCCCTGTGCATCCACTATGACCACCATTTCGCTTAAGACTGTCTATCAAACCAATCGGATCGGCATACATTAAACTGCGACCACACGCCAACCGCGACGCCGTGTGGCGCAGATTGTCAGTCGCCACCTACCCTGGACAGGAGGTACAGCAGAGACCCAACTTCCACCGGCTTCCGGAACCAGATGTCGTCCACGTGCGTCAGCCGGGGTCGACTGCCACTGTACGCAGACACACGCCGGTCACCCAGAGCTCAACACCTTAACCACTCGGCCATCCCCGCCCCGGCCGGCGCCAGCTGATGGCGACACACAAACGCCCACACCAAGCTCGCTTCATCCCAGCCACTGCCAGATCTCACGGCGGCGCACTACGCCCACACCAAGCTCGCTTCATCCCAGCCACTGCCAGATCTCACGGCGGCGCACTACGCCCGGCGGAAGCACACTCGTCACCAGCAGCCGCCACGACTCAAGCCAAGCGTGCACATGCTCACAGCCGAATCGGAGAAGAAAACTGTCACGGCTATAATTGGAGTTTAGGGGCGCATCGACTGCAGTGGTCATGCAGTGTCACAGTTAGAATGGTAGCAGAGAGATTGCACAGGATGTACGGGGTTCAACTGTGTCGGAGTCGACTGGTTCGCGGATGGTGGCCCAAAATCGCAGGAATAACAAGCCACGTAGCAGGACACCAGACGACTGAGATGGACGGCACAAAATCGAACACCACCCAACACCTCAGTAAATAGGACGAGAGGAGCCAAGGCTGCACGTGCCAAGGGGCCGGTTCTGGCCACGTCTCGTTTCACAAAGAGAGCTAGCGCGAATTGAGGGCGCAAGGTCTAGGTTCACTGAAGACTTAGCTAGCAAACATTCTACCGCGAAGTGGACGGAAATGCACGTAATAAAACGATCTGAACGCAGTCAGGGAATGGCGTCAGGCGTCAGGGAAAATATGCCGAACATTCAACGCCTGGCACCAAGACTCAAATCCGGCTAGTCTGTGGGAGCCCAAAGTGCTAGAAGACCGATGAGTGAATACACAGGTAATCACAATACCAGAGCACGACACAATCTGGCATTGTCGGCATTGCAGATCACAGCAAGAATGAAGTGGAAAATATGCACTCGATAACAAGGATCAGAGACATCTATCTCCGACTAACCAGGTGGTGCAATGGTATGCTAACCACTATGTCTGAACGTATGATTCAACGAAAGTAACCAAGTACATCAACAAACAGCAACACACAGCCGAACCAACTAGATATATCTTTGCTTAGCAGATTTAACACGGCATGTGCTCCCCGGCATACAAAACACACAGCGAGAATCACCACACAGCACACACAATCGAGCGACAAAATGGTCCGTGCAGGTAACTCGACATGTGGCTTCCGCATGCTGCGAGGAAGCATCTACTGAGCCTGCGGGAGCCACGGCCGACCGACTAACCGACTGCAGCTGAGTGCGGCGTTGGCGAAGCACAGTTCCACCGCTTGTCGCATCAGGTAGCCGCCAAATATTTTACCGTACACATTCCGATTCTGGCGGGCGCCGTCAGGTCAGGGGTCATGGGTCAGCGGTCAGAGTCAAAGCGGACCGGTGGAGCACCACCGACGCACGTCCCTCCCACAGGGAGTTCAACACATTCCCGAGCTAGCATCGACCCAAAATGGGTGCTTTAGAACAGAAAACATTTCGGTGCTCTCCATGGATGGTTTTCTCTGCGTGCTGTGATTCATCGAAAAGTACGTGCTAAGAAATGCAAAAAGAGCACATGGGAAGCGGACAGCAGACAGCCGGGCGGAAATAGCATGCAACATAAAAGCAGAGAAAGCTCTTGCCAGGAATGCAGAATGGAACAACGACAATGGTAGCCACATCGTGGACACATCACGCACTTAGCAAGCACACACCACTTAAGCAAGCAAGCAAATCTACGATAAAGTGGCTGGAAGATAGCATTGCTCCCCACAATAATCTACACGATTCTGCACATTCCAGCCACAGCTGTTTCAACAGAAACAAAATGAAGTAGGTACATAACCGGCTCGCATCAGTGTTGGGGATCGAATGCAAGGGGAAGGTTTACTGCAAGTCTTTGCGAGCGTACAACTAGACATTCGCACGGAAACGAAGCAATGCACAACTGCTGTATCGGCACAGGCAGGTGCCAACACCAGGCCATTTATGAGATTGGAGACATCGCGAGCATGGATTTCTCCACCTGTGTCGTCGCTGACGGAAGTATGCTGGCAATGGCTACTGGCTGGGGTTCTCAAACAAATATCGAACGATAGCATACACCTGTTTAGCTCGATATCTGACATGCCAGGGATGGAGAACATTGACGCGAAACGCAAGGCAGGCCAACCACCGGCACGGTACGGCGGCATTCAGCGCCCCCTGGTCAGCACTGGCGGAGAGGGCGCCGTACTAACCTAGCCACCATGGCGTTGGCCCAGCCCAGCTCGATGGCCTGACGCATGAGAAAACCACCAAAGATACGGCCGAAACGGTTTCGGTGCTGAAAACAGCCACAGTGTTGGCGGTGTGCGCACGGACCAGCCACGCGCGTCCGCCCGTCACGAGTGGATCAAAGGCGAGCGGGAGGGCACAGCAGTACGATTCGAACAACGGGTAGCTGATGCCCAATCTCGTGTCGTGGCGCACATTCAGTACTGCAGCCGCAGTGACACGAATCACTGCTCAGGGTGTTCTCCATAAAAGGCAGCACCCCCACACCCAACATCCACAAGTGTAATCCATCTGACTTTCCACAAAGACAATATCTGCCAACATGCGCAGCATACAACATTGTGTTCCGCTCAGTTGCTGTAGCAAATGGTCAACGATTAAAGAAAGCGAATCACGTCCCTCAGGTTCAAAGACACCCCGTCCCACTTGGTCCCAAGATAATTAAGGCATTCGATATGCAAATATCCCGTCTGAACTGCTGGGGACGATATTAAAAGGCCAAACGATTAATTCTCCTTTATCATCGTTCGTTAATCATCGAAGATGTCTCGAACATGAATAAAGGTGACTGGGCGATTAAAAATGTGACTTCTGAACCCACTATTCGGGGCGGTCTGCACTGTGCCGACGATTTGATCTTGTCACGCCAACATCGTCTTCCTCCCAGCAGCGACATACCTACGATGTCACTACCCACTCTCCACCTGGAAAGGGACGCTCCTGTCCTTCCACTGCCCTTCTTCCCAGCAGCAACATACCTACGATGGCGCTATCCACTCCCCACCTCACCAAGGGACGCCCCCACCGTTCCACCGTCCCCCTCCCAGCAGACACATCTATGATGCCACTGGCCAGTCCCCACCTCGACGAGGGACGCCCCTCTCCTTCCCCTAGCAGCGACACACCTACGATGTCACTGTCCACTCCCCACCTCTCGAAAGGACGCTCCTGTGGCGATCACACCCGAGCGGGAGCTCGGGTATGTCTCCGACACCGAGCGAACCCCCGCCAACACCTCCCACCCCGAGCCGCGTCGCTGCCGTGCCAACCACGATCGCGGCGCCACTGACCTCCGGGTGGCAGATGAGCAGGTTCTTCAGCTTGGCCTCGTTCATGAAAAGGACGCCGTCGGGCCGGCGCTGCCGGAACGTGTCGCCGTCCACCGTGTCGATGAACACCCGGTGGATCAGTGACACCTCCGTCTGCGTGGGCGGCAGCTTGAGCAGCGACTGCTCCGATATCTGCTTGCGCCGCAGCTTGTTCACTGCGGTGCAGGAGAGTGTGATGTGCGACGGGTAAGGCAAGATCGCGCTTCACACAACGCAAGCCGGCTTGTGTCACTTGTGACTGGCTGAATATGCCCCGTTGTCATCAGGCCGCATCAATCACTGGGCTGACGCTCCTTTTGACAATGCTGAATTGTGCTTGTAATGGTAAACTTCAAGACGGGGATTTACAGTGCAATACAATACCGCAACTTGTACTCGAAATGATGCTTCAGGAGGCCTATGCAGCGATCGCAAAGGTGGATCAGCATTTTTAATTGCCAAATGGTGACGCATAATTAGTTATTGGTCCTGAAACTGCACAGGCTGCCTACGAACTCACGTTGGAGAAAATGCAAGTAAAGCATACACTTGGTTGGTGGCAAATGCCATGCATTGCATGTGCACAAAATGCTTCATACATGGATGGAACGGCTTAGCCATCTATGCTGACTCATTGGACGGAACGTCTTCGTTATCTATGCTAACTCATTGGATGGACCGTCTTCGTTATCTATACAGACCCATTGGACGGAACGTCTTCGTTACCTATTCTTGACTCACTCATTGGACGGGACGTCTTCGTTATCTATAGACTCATTGGACTGGACGTCTTCGTTATCTATTCTTGACTCACTCATTGGACGGGACGTCTTCGTTATCTATACAGACTCATTGGACTGGACGTCTTCGTTATCTATTCTTGACTCACTCATTGGACGGGACGTCTTCGTTATCTATACTAACTCATTGGAAGGAACGTCTTCGTCATCTATACTAATTCATTGGAAGGAACGTCGTCGTCATCTATACTCACACTCATTGACCCAAGTTATGTTTGCAATGATAACAGCATAATAGTTGATAAGAATACAGTTAGATCGACGAACGCCACCATCTACGCAAGTAAAGCCATCGGCGACAGTGACGTCAGACCATCACCGACAGTCAACATGCCGCTAACAGTGGTGACAGTCAACAGTGATGTCGGAACATCGCCGACAGTCAACATGCCGTCAACACAGTGGTGACAGTCAACAGTGATGTCGGAACATCGCCGACAGTCAGCATGTCATTAACAGACAGTGGTAGCAGTCGACAGTGAAGTCAGACCATCTCCGTCCGCAATACCAGTGTCACTAGCGATGGGAGATACCCACGTTGAGACCGAAAACCTGGTGGAGTCATTAGGCTACGACCAGGCCCCGGCAGCGCAGATATTATGCTTTGAAAGCTGGTCAAAACATGAACATTTTAATAAATGCTTTTGGCATGGAGGTGGTTCGTAAAATGTTCGTTTTAAAAACAATTCGCATGGTTTGAAAGCAATCCAAATCAATTTAAAGCAATCGCAGTCATTTTGGAGCAATTAAAATCATTTTAAGGCAATCTAAATCACCTTAAAGCAATCCAAATCATCTTCAAGCAATCCAAACCATGATATTATAAATAAATTCAAATCATCTTAAAGTAATCTTAATTATGATAAAGCAATCCAAATCATGTTAACGCACCCTATTGCATACATACTAAAATAGTCCCTACTTACTAAGTTGTGCATTAGTCGGAAATAATAGTTAACACCATTCGTATGAAAATCTGAGCTTCCAAAAGGTTCGATGCAAGTCCGATATGCACCCCAAATATCGATGAAGAAGTCCTTCGTCTTTGACCGGGCCTTTGGCCTCTATGCTCGTCACCTGCAGCGGTTACCTTCGCCCTGTTTGATGATCTCTTCCTCCTCGGCATTGTCGGCCACCAGCGGGTTGATGACGGCCGAGCCCTTGTTGAGCGGGTCTCGCGCCACCATCACCATCTCAGCCTTGGTCACCTGGTGACCCCGCGGCGTCAGCGTACACCCAACACACGCCCTGGTGACCCCACAGCGTCAGCGTACACCCAACACACGCCCTGGTGACCTCGCGGCGTCAGCGTACACCCAACACACGCCCTGGTGACCCCGCGGCGTCAGCGTACACCCAACACACGCCCTGGTGACCCCGCGGCGTCAGCGTACACCCAACACACGCCCTGGTGAGCCCGCGGCGTCAGCGTACACCCAACACACGCCCTGGTGACCCCGCGGCGTCAGCGTACACCCAACACACGCTCTGTTGAGCCCGCGGCGTCAGCGTACACCCAACACACGCCCTGGTGACCCCGCGGCGTCAGCGTACACCCAACACACGCCCTGGTGAGCCCGCGGCGTCAGCGTACACCCAGCACACGCCCTGGTGAGTCCGCGGCGTCAGCGTACACCCAACACACGGCCTGGTGAGCCCGCGGCGTCAGCGTACACCCAACACACGCCCTGGTGAGCCCGCGGCGTCAGCGTACACCCAACACACGCCCTGGTGAGCCCGCGGCGTCAGCGTACACCCAGCACACGCCCTGGTGACCCCGCGGCGTCAGCGTACACCCAACACACGCTCTGTTGAGCCCGCGGCGTCAGCGTACACCCAACACACGCCCTGGTGACCCCGCGGCGTCAGCGTACACCCAACACACGCCCTGGTGAGCCCGCGGCGTCAGCGTACACCCAGCACACGCCCTGGTGAGTCCGCGGCGTCAGCGTACACCCAACACACGCCCTGGTGAGCCCGCGGCGTCAGCGTACACCCAACACACGCCCTGGTGAGCCCGCGGCGTCAGCGCACACCCAACACACGCCCTGGTGAGCACGCGGCGTCAGCGTACACCCAACACACGCCCTGGTGACCCCGCGGCGTCAGCGTACACCCAACACACGCCCTGGTGAGCCCGCGGCGTCAGCGTACACCCAGCACACGCCCTGGTGAGTCCGCGGCGTCAGCGTACACCCAACACACGCCCTGGTGAGCCCGCGGTGTCAGCGCACACCCAACACACGCCCTGGTGAGCCCGCGGCGTCAGCGTACACCCAACACACGCCCTGGTGACCCCGCGGCGTCAGCGTACACCCAACACACGCCATGGTGAGCCCGCGGCGTCAGCGTACACCCAACACACGCCCTGGTGAGCCCGCGGCGTCAGCGTACACCCAACACACGCCCTGGTGACCCCGCGGCGTCAGCGTACACCCAACACACGCCCTGGTGAGCCCGCGGCGTCAGCGTACACCCAACACACGCCCTGGTGAGCCCGCGGCGTCAGCGTACACCCAACACACGCCCTGGTGAGTCCGCGGCGTCAGCGTACACCCAACACACGCCCTGGTGAGTCCGCGGCGTCAGCGTACACCCAACACACGCCCTGGTGAGCCCGCGGCGTCAGCGTACACCCAACACACGCCCTGGTGAGCCCGCGGCGTCAGCGTACACCCAACACACGCCCTGGTGAGTCCGCGGCGTCAGCGTACACCCAGCACACGCCGACGAGCCGGTTGGTTTAAGTCGGTGCGCCGGCTGGCTATTTGGCCTTCAGAGGACAACGATCACACTTGGCCACAGAGCGTGCGTGAATAAGCAGTAATGTGCCTCCGGTCACGCATAAACAGCGCTTCCACTCCGTGTGTGTGGGTATTTGTATGTAGTTGGAATTTTTGGGCGCGTCAGCTGCTTCGGCTATATTGCACACATAACTAAGAGCGTTTCAACTCAATTTCGGTGGATTTCCATACATCTCCAGCCCGAGACACAGACACACACACATACACTACACACGGTAAGCCATTGTCCTATGATACAGTGACGAGCTGATGGCAGCGAACTTGATCGCGGATATATTAATCTAATAATTTGTCAGTCTGTATCATACGCGAACCGTCAACTTTGATGTTAATAATCTGCAGTTGATGCGCCCTAAAACCCTAATAACGAACCAGATGTTAAGCTGAACTCTCTTAGTACGGAGGGGCAATTTTGAACCTCCCCCCCCCCCTGATATTCTCTGAGGAGACACCTGAAATTCACGCTACCGCACTGACATTTGTCATACCTTCAAGTCACATTCACTTCAGTCACCTGCCCACATTGTGCAAAAACATGCGCTCCAGGATGCGGATAGTGGAGATAACGGACCTAGGGAGGGTCAAAGTCAGGTCACCTCATCTCAACACGATTTGAAAATGTACATTGAAACATCTTTCGTAAATATACCATAACAGATACAGTTAAATGAAAAATATGAGTGCTTACACAAGTGATCAAAGAACATGTAATAATATAGCATGCAATCTCAGGCAAGGTCTCTAGGTCAAACGAAGGTTCAAGTAGACAAATGTTCCTCTATGCGCAACTTTGTTACTGATCAATGCTTTTGAAGACCCGGAATATACGGGTGGCAAACTACATCTTCTAAAAGCGTGTCAGGTTTGACGTCAACATCAGGTGCGGTCAGCGACTTATAATCTGAATCGTGCCGAAGGTATGAGCACCTAGGCGCTCTAGAGGCTAAAATACAGCTTATTCCGAAGTAAAGCTGGCTAAACCATGATATTTTTTCCACGCTGGACTCATTTGATGTGATTGACGGTTAGAGCTTGGATTGGAAAATCTTGGATTTTGGGGGACATTTTGGGGAAAAACCCTCCCAATAACATTAACATTTTGTTCTCCAAAATTATCACAAGGCGGAAAACATTTCGCTTGGATTTAGTGGCATCTTTTTCTAAGCAATATCTGCTTCGAAAATCGAAAACCGAACATGACATCTGCAAGAGTCACCCGTCATATACTAATTCTTGAGTTTGCACATCGTAAACATTGAAGCACGAAATCGCATTTGCTTTCTGACCAGGGCCCAAAAACCACGACGAAGGCTGTACCTACACCATGTCGCTTACCACATTTAATTATCTTCCTGATTACATAAGTTACTGGGTGGTAATTTTGAGCCCCCAGTGCGAGGGGTAGAACATTATCCCGCACTGCGAGTGAGGATGTCTTTCTTCCAAAATGTCGTCACGCTACGCTTTGAATAAGGATATGGCACTAGATTACGATGTACTGTAAGCGACATGTCACATAAGTGGCAGGCGAAGCGACATAGCTGCGTTTGGAGTTGTCTGCTGTTCAAAATTGAGCGTACCCTCAGTGTGGCAGTGGCGATGGGGCCGATCATATTTCACAAAGCAACTGCATGAAAAGCTGCACAATGAACTGAAAAGCTATATCTATATATCTATATATATATATATATATATATATATATATATATATATATATATATATATATATATATATATATATATATATATATATATATATATATGTATATATATATGTATATATATATATATATATATATATACATATATATATATGTATATATATACATATATATATATATATATATATATATATATATATATATATATATATATATATATATATATATATATATATATATATATATATATATAAACATTGAAAGTGGCCTAAGCAGTAAGGTTTTGAAATTTGCAGATGATTTGAAGGTCTTTAGGGCAATAACAGGGCACAATGAGCAGGTCTTGCTGCAGAAAGACTTAGACGAGCTTGTGAAGTGGTCCGAAAAATGGCAAATGAAATTTAATTTTGATAAGTGCAAAATCATGCATGTAGGTAGGCAGCATACCAAGGCTCCATACTTGATGGGTGGCCAAGTACTATCTGTGACTCAGCAGGAGAAGGACTTAGGTGTTATTTTGAACACAAAATTGGGGGCATCAGAACAGACCAAAGAAGTCAGGAAGAAGGCACTAAGAATGCTTCGGGCAATACATAGGAATGCATCATACAAAAGTGAGGAAGTCATCAGGAAGCTTTATTGTGCATATGTCAGGCCACATCTGGAATATTGTGTCCAAGCTTGGTCCACTAGTTATGAAAAAGATTGTTGGCTTTTAGAGAGTACAAAAGAGGGCAACAAAAATGGTGAATGGTATGGGCAACCTGGCATATGAGGACAGATTGAAGAAATTGAATATGTTTTCACTTAGATATAGAAGGCTGAGAGGAGATCTCATCGAGGTCTTTAAATTTGTTCATGGTCAGGAACAGGGTTATCTCAGGGAACTGTTTGAATTTAACAGAAATGATGCAATTAGAGGTCATCAATTCAAAATTAAAGTTAATCACAGCAGGACAAGGTTAAGACAGTCCTTCTTCACCAACAGGGTAGTAGAACACTGGAACCAGCTGCCAGAAACCATTGTCAGTAGCAACACAGTGAACATCTTTAAGAACAGCATAGACAATCATTATAAGAATAGGGGGCTTGTTTTTCTGTATTCCAGGGAGAGTTGATCAACACATTTGGTGGACAACTGGTTCAGTGTACAGAGTGCAACCAAGAAGGGCCCTTGTGGCTCATAGTTGCACTGATCTTTTATGTCTTTATGTCTTTATATATATATAATCTATATATATATATATATATATATATATATATATATATATATATATATATATATATATATACCTATATACAAGCACATCACTCACGATACACGATACATCACTCGCATGATACACAAGCACATCACTCACGCCGACTTCAGACAAACTCCTCATGACACCAGCAAATGCATCACTGTCCACTACAAAAACACGATCACCCCTGCATGGAGGAAGGATGAAAAAGCAATACGCGACATTGTCTTGAAAAACACCACACCTGTCCAGCATGATCACAAAATCCGCTTCGTTATTTACTACCAGACACCAAAAACAGCATCCCTCGTTCTACACAACAACACCTTCAAACCTACCACATTGCAACAGACCGACGTTGTATATCGTTTCAAGTGCATTACCGGGGACTGCGAAACCCGTAACGTATACTACATCGGTCACACAACTACTACACTCAGCCGCCGCCTCACCATGCATCTCCAGGATGGTGGCCCAAAAAGTAATCTTACAACAGAGCACAGCACACATCTCACCAGACACCTACTCACAGTTAACACCACCATCCTACTACACTGTCGTTATCAGCGGCGCCTGGCGGCAGCTGAAACCATCTACAAGACAGCTCCCACCATCAATGCACATACAAAGACATACACGCATCTACCATTATATGATAGACACCTACCGCCCGCATGAGTGTTCTTAATGCCTACGGTGCGCTCTGTTCATCATAGGTATTGTGCACTGTGTCTTGTGTATTGTGGTCATTGCATGTTTGATGAGCGTATTTCACGGAATATTCATATACGTTCCCTTTTGATTTTACGCGTGCCTTCAGAATAGGAAGTGTTGTAATTGAAACTGTATGTGTCATCACTTAATTTTTCATGCTTGCATTACACCTACGTTATTCGTACTGTGTTAGTTCTGAAGCAAGGCCTATCTAGTCGTTCTGAAAATGGTCAAGGCTGGTTGAAACGTCGACAAAATATAGTCACTTCGAATCACGACTTGTTTCACATAGATGCTGACTTCATATACTATTTGCATCATAACAGCCGTGTTAATCATTGCACCGCTTGGGGATATTTTATATAATCTTACAAATAATCATAGATCATGCGTTCGAAAACTAGAAAGCATAAATAAGAAGAAGATAAATGCAGAGAACGCTGCCGCATTCAATTATGTATGCATAAAAGAAAACATGCTCCCAAAATATTGGAATATATATATACATATATCTCAAATTCTATGGAATTGGGTCCTAAAAGTATGTGTGTTTTGTCCAAACGTAAACACCAACCTGATGACAGATGGAATTCATGCTAGCTGCATCTCACGTAAAATGTATCTCCAAGATACAACCGGCATTGGCGATTGAAAGATGTTCCTAAAAACAAGACACGCGACGTACGATGTAGCTATTGCTACATGCAGACACTAACACTTCAATTTCAGAATTTGGAAACGCTAGCAGTGGAGTCGAGTTGAGGCGGCGGCGGCTCACCTGCTCCCACTCGCCGGCGTTGATCTGCTCCAGCACCACGGTCGTCTCCATGGAGCTGGTGCCGACGTAGGTGACCTTCCCCGACAGGCGAATGTCGGCGTCGGGCTGCGAACCCGGCGGAGGCAGGTCAGCCCACGGCCTGTCACCAGTGGCGCGTCACACGCGGACCTCCACACAGGCCGGCGGAGGCAGGTCAGCCCACGGCCCGTCACCAGTGGCGCGTCACACGCGGACCTCCACACAGGCCGGCGGAGGCAGGTCAGCCCACGGCCCGTCACCAGTGGCGCGTCACACGCGGACCTCCACACAGGCCGGCGGAGGCAGGTCAGCCCACGGCCCGTCACCAGTGGCGCGTCACACGCGGACCTCCACACAGGCCGGCGGAGGCAGGTCAGCCCACGGCCCGTCACCAGTGGCGCGTCACACGCGGACCTCCACACAGGCCGGCGGAGGCAGGTCAGCCCACGGCCCGTCACCAGTGGCGCGTCACACGCGGACCTCCACACAGGCCGGCGGAGGCAGGTCAGCCCACGGCCCGTCACCAGTGGCGCGTCACACGCGGACCTCCACACTGCCGGCGGAGGCAGGTCAGCCCACGGCCCGTCACCAGTGGCGCGTCACACGCGGACCTCCACACAGGCCGGCGGAGGCAGGTCAGCCCACGGCCCGTCACCAGTGGCGCGTCACACGCGGACCTCCACACGGCCGGCGGAGGCAGGTCAGCCCACGGCCCGTCACCAGTGGCGCGTCACACGCGGACCTCCACACAGGCCGGCGGAGGCAGGTCAGCCCACGGCCCGTCACCAGTGGCGCGTCACACGCGGACCTCCACACAGGCCGGCGGAGGCAGGTCAGCCCACGGCCCGTCACCAGTGGCGCGTCACACGCGGACCTCCACACAGGCCGGCGGAGGCAGGTCAGCCCACGGCCCGTCACCAGTGGCGCGTCACACGCGGGCCTCCACACTGCCGGCGGAGGCAGGTCAGCCCACGGCCCGTCACCAGTGGCGCGTCACACGCGGACCTCCACACTGCCGGCGGAGGCAGGTCAGCCCACGGCCCGTCACCAGTGGCGCGTCACACGCGGACCTCCACACTGCCGGCGGAGGCAGGTCAGCCCACGGCCCGTCACCAGTGGCGCGTCACACGCGGACCTCCACACTGCCGGCGGAGGCAGGTCAGCCCACGGCCCGTCACCAGTGGCGCGTCACACGCGGGCCTCCACACTGCCGGCGGAGGCAGGTCAGCCCACGGCCCGTCACCAGTGGCGCGTCACACGCGGACCTCCACACTGCCGGCGGAGGCAGGTCAGCCCACGGCCCGTCACCAGTGGCGCGTCACACGCGGACCTCCACACAGGCCGGCGGAGGCAGGTCAGCCCACGGCCCGTCACCAGTGGCGCGTCACACGCGGACCTCCACACAGGCCGGCGGGCTGTGCTCCGGCCGGCGAACTGTACGAGTACATCGGTCACGGCGATTTGTTCGGATGGCTTTGCGGCGACGAAGCCTCACGTCGAGCAGAGCTGGTGCGTCGAGTGAGTCACGACCGCCCGTGTAATTGCGGCACCCAAAGTTGTATCGATTCTTCGATGTCCGCCTCCGCTCTATGGGTACGTTACTGATGTTTGTGTTCACGGCAGCGTGCTCTTCTGACTAGTTGTCGGCTGACCGGAGCAAAATGCCTCCCAGCCGAGACTGCAGTATATGCCTTCCGGAGCCGAGAACCACACGAAGAGGTAGCTGCGAGGTAGCAGCTGCGACTCAGATGGCGCTTGTGACATCTGACAGGGAACCACAGGGCGACCAAGGATTCAGAGATCGCCGTGGATGACAAACACGGATACGGAACAAACAAATGCAGATAACGTCAATTGCGCACTACGTCAATTATCCAGTTATTTAAATAGAAGTCACGATTGAAACCCGCATGCAAAGTACGAACTCTGCGTGGTGTTTATCCAGAGCTTGTGAGCAGCGAGCTGGAGTGTACGGACGTTGCATGGCGCCTACCCTGAGATTGTGAGCAGCGAGCTGGAGGGTGCGGACTTTGCCTGGCGCCTACCCAGAGCTTGTGAGCAGCGAGCTGGAGGGTGTGGACTTTGCCTGGCGCCTACCCTGAGCTTGTGAGCAGCGAGGTGGAGGGTGCGGACTTTGCATGGTGCCTACCCTGAGATTGTGAGCAGCGAGCTGGAGAGTGCGGACTTTGCCTGGTGCCTATTTATTTATTTATTTATTTCACGATACATGCCCTCCACGTATAGTGGCTGTTATGGACAGTCTGGGTATAACTCACAGATATTTACAAAGAAAGGATATATTTGTGGTCAATAGTGGGACGAGATGCGCAACAAACATTCATACACCAACATATCTGCACTACACACACCGTGCTTGCAACACGAGCTATAAACGAATAGTTTATAGAAGTGATAGGAAAGCGATGGCCTAAAGGTGAGTTCATAGTGTACACAAATCCATTTTGTAAGTTTGCTTTGTGTGACTAGTGTTGCTCGTGGAGATAAGCTAGTGCATGTTTCTTGAAGTTAGACAGCCTCGGTGTTTTTGTTTCAGTAGAGAGTTTGTTATAGTGGAAGACAGACGGGTAGATAAATCTCCTGCGGCCCGCCTCTGTGTATGGCTGGCAGGTGCAGGTGGTCGTCTGCACGCATATGACGGTTTCGCAGGGTAGAGTTTGCAGTGATTTGACCGGCAATGTGCGTTGCTCACCGTCAGAATGATCTTGTGGAGCAGAGTAAAGCTGTGAAATAGATGCAGATCAGCTGCGGTAAGGAGACCCAACTCGTTACGGCCATCAGAAACATGATCGAACTTCCGTAGACCTGACACGACTCTAGTGACGAAGTTAATGATCTTGTCTAGTCTGTGGATGTTTGCTGCCGACCCGTTCCCGTAAACAGATATGCAGTAGCGGATATTGGATATAACTAGGCTATTGACTACAGTGAAGAGGGTACTGGTTGGCAGATGGTGACGCAGATGGCTCAGGGCCAGAAGGAATCCAGTGCACTTGCGGACCACAACAGCTACATGGGAATCTCACGACATGTGGCGATCGAATGTCACCCTAATGTTCCTACACGAATGACTCTCATCGATCACGGTGTCCCTAAAGCACACTCGTATCGGGGTAATATTGCAAAGATTTTGACGCGATCCGAACGTGAGAAGCTGAGTTTTGGTCGGGTTTACCTTCAAACCGTTATCCAGGAAGTAGTCGTAAAGTTGGTTCAGACATGTCTCCATCTGATTTATCAGATTTTGGAGATCAGATTTTCGACCGGAGATGAGGACCTGGGTGTCGTCTGCAAATTGAGTGACGTGTGCTACCGGGACGTGCAAACTGAGGTCGTTCCAAAAGATGCAATAGAGGAGTGGACCTAGTGATGAGCCTTGAAAAACACCTATGTTGTTTGGGAGAAAGGAGGAGAGATGCCTGTTTCCGCGTTGATCTGAGATGCTAACAGCCTGCGTGTGGCCTCCCAGATAAGCCCTAAACCAGTCAGTATCGATTCCATGGAGTTCTAGTTTTGTGAGCAGTTTGGTGTGATCTATTACGTCGAAGCATTTACTGAGGGCCAGAATGCAAAGGGGAGCTACTTCCGAACGGTCCATTGCTGCTAGTATTTTGTCCGTGACTGAGATGAGAGCGGTTTCCGTAGAGTGGCGTGGTCTGAAGCCGTGCTGAGTTTGCTTGTTGCTTGAGTTTGCTTGTTTAGGTGGTTTGAGTTCAGATAGTGATAGAGTTGTTTCTGCACTACTCTCTCTGTGATTTTGGCGATAGCCAGAACCAATGAGATGGGCCTAAAATTAGAGGGATCCGAAAGATCTGCTGATTTGTGAATGGGAGTTACTATTGACTGTTTCCAAGTGGATGGGGATATCAGCTGTAGTCAGGCATGTGTTTATAATGTCGAGCAGCACTTCTCCGATAAAAAAGAACATAAATTTGATAACCTTAATACAGATCCCATCGGGTCCGCAAGCACTTATGCTCCTTATGTCCATGACAACTTTGGTTAGCTGTTCGAGGGATATGGGTGATACTTTATAGGAGCTGGTAGAGACGCGCGATAGCCGGCAACTGGGAGGTGTGTGTTCAGGCATGTTTGCCTGGCGTTAGACCTGTGCTGATACCTTAGGTCCGACACTAAGAAAGTATTGATTTAGCTGTTCAGGTAGGACCTGAGGTTGAACTCTATGAGAGCCTTTTTTGGTGTCGATAGTGGGCTTAATAGCACGCCACGCAGCTGATGGGCCTTTCTGAGCTATCTTTCTGCTAATCTCGTCCCTACAGTCAGCTCTAATAGCTGAGCGAACTTGTCTGTTAAGTACTTTGTATGTGCTTCTATCTTGCAATTGCAAAGCTACATTTGCCGGTGCATGAGCTGTTTGGTAGTTTCGCTGACATATGGTGCTGTTGGGTTCCGAATTTTGATGTTTCTGAGTGGCAGGTGCTCGTCAAGAATAGGTGTCAGCAATTTCAGCAGGGTGTCCCATTTGTCAGTTACTGAGCCTACCCTGAGCTTGTGAGCAGCGAGCTGGAGGGTGCGGACTTTGCCTGGCGCCTACCCTGAGCTTGTGAGCAGCGAGCTGGAGGGTGCGGACTTTGCCTGGCGCCTACCCTGAGCTTGTGAGCAGCGAGCTGGAGGGTGCGGACATTGCCTGGCGCCTACCCTGAGATTGTGAGCAGTGAAGTCCATGCGGTCCACAAGTGCGGTGACGATGCAGAACGGACTGGGCATGTTGGGCAACTGCTTCGGGTTGAGCACGTACCGGTAGCACAGCCAGACTGAAACACGGCGGCGAGCCACGGATCAGTGGACGCACGAAGACCGCAGGTGGATGATTCACAGCCACACGGTCAAATCCAGCAACCACACAGCCATCAGATAATCAGACACACACCCGCGCCGCAGCAGCATGGCGACTGAGCCAGATCAATTAACAGCAAGTTTGGCACAAATCACAGCGCACAGGCACATAGCGCACTCAGCACCGTTACCACCACGGGTGGGCCATCGTTACACCAAGTCAGCAAATGCCAATATTCGCCATTTTAACAGAAACTGGAGCACGTTATGTGCCGTTGATCAGGTCCCATATCAGCAGCAATCATGGCTAGATTTGTACCTTGTAATCCTGTATGTGGAGAGGATAATTTTAGGTAATCGAAGGAGAGGATATATTACTTCGAACTTGCGACATCAGAACACCAGCTTGTAATTTTCAGTGAATTCTGAGCACTTTATCACAGAGCAGTTCATTGTCAAACAGCATAATTCAACCTTTGAATTCAACATTCAACCTTTTGAGAGGATAACTTTCTGGAGAGGATAATGTTCTGAATGCCAACAACTTAGGAACGGCCCACTTTCCCAAACCTGGCGGCAATGCCGGCAACAATAGGCCCGGAGCGTTGTCGGTGGTGGTTTGTAGGTTTAGCGCGTCACGACTAACCGAGTCCTTATGTGACCATGCCGGGGCGCTACCGATCTCCGGCAAAGAGAGCCAATAGCCAGTGCCCGGTGCGCCGTGGGCCGGCCTCCACAGACCTGCGAACACGTCGATGTCCTCCATCAGCCGGCCGGTGCGCACGCCGCCCATGTAGTTGACGTACTTGTTTCTGAGCTCCAGGTCGCGGCCGAGCGGGATGAACGCCTCATCATAACTGAAGCGCGAACCGCACGGCGTGTTACAACAAGACAGAGTGATCGTGGAGACGACGGGTGGGTCCAGGTACAAGACCACGATGGTCGTACGTCTGCCTTCAAGCGAACCCCTGCATGGTTGTACGCTATTCACCTAATACAGTACCGTGCAATATTTAAGGCACGTACAGTTCATGGGCGACGAGTTTGTAATGCTAGCTGCGAGACATCCAAGTTCTAGGTAGAGTTAGGTACCAGAAGCTGAACACTGAAATATAAGCCCACTCCAACGACATACAACGTAATCATGACGGAGGTACCGCTGAGCACTGGTCTCGCCTCTTCACCTGAACAGGAAGCATAGCAGCACACACACAAGCGGTCAACACATGCGAGCCACGTTGCCACAGCAGCAGCCACAGTGCGCCATGTCCCCCTCCCCCGCCCTCCGACTGCACCTGTCTGCCATTCGGCGCGGCGGCAGCTCGTCCTGGGTGCGGGGCAGGATGGCCTCCAGAGCTGCGCGGTCAGACGGCTCTTGCGGCGCGAACTGGGCCTGTGCGCCCGTCAGCGACTCCAGACGGGCGATCACTGGTGGGCAGGTCACGGGGCAGTTACTGGGTCTGTGGTCAGTCAGCGACTCCAGACGGGCGATCACTGGTGGGCAGGTCACGGGGCAGTTACTGGGTCTGTGGTCAGTCAGCGACTCCAGACGGGCGATCACTGGTGGGCAGGTCACGGGGCAGTTACTGGGCCTGTGGCCGTCACGACTCCAGACGGGCGATCACTGGTGGGCAGGTCACGGGGCAGTTACTGGGCCTTGCCCGTACACTCCACCACTTCGGGCATTGGGCGTCAGCGACTCCAACGGGCGATCACTGGTGGGCAGGTCACGGGGCAGTTACTGGCCGTGCCCCCCCCAGAAACCCAAAGGGCTGGTGGCAGGTCACGGGCAGTTACTGGGTCTGCGCCCGTCAGCGACTCCAGACGGGCGTCACTGGTGGGCAGGTCACGGGGCAGTTACTGGGCCTGTGCGCCCTCACACTCCAACGGGCACACTGGTGGATCGGGCCTGTGCGCCCGTCAGCGACTCCAGACGGGCATACTGGTGGGCAGGTCACGGGGCAGTTACTGGGTCTGTGGTCAGTCAGCGACTCCAGACGGGCGATGGTGGGCAGGTCACGGGGCAGTTACTGGGTCTGTGGTCAGTCAGCGACTCCAGACGGGCGATCACTGGTGGGCGGGTCACGGGGCAGTTACTGTCTTATTCTGACGATCACTTGGCAGGCCACGGGGCAGTTACTGGGTCTGTGGTCTGTCAGCACTCTAGACGGCCATCACTGTGACCGGGTCACGGGGCAGTTACTGGTCTGTGCGCCCGTCAGTGATTCTAGACGGGCGATCACTGGTGGGCAGGCCACGGGGCAGTTACTGGGTCTGTGGTCTGTCAGCGACTCTAGACGGGCCATCACTGGTGACCGGGTCACGGGGCAGTTACTGGGCCTGTGCGCCCGTCAGCGATTCTAGACGGGCGATCACTGGTGGGCAGGTCACGGGGCAGTTACTGGGTCTGTGCGCCCGTCAGCGATTCTAGACGGGCCATCACTGGTGACCGGGTCACGGGGCAGTTACTGTGTCTGTGCGCCCGTCAGCGATTCTAGACGGGCCATCACTGGTGGGCAGGTCACGGGGCAGTTACTGGGTCTGTGGTCTGTCAGCGCCAAAGGCACTCCCTCATCACCAGTTCGACGGAGACGCGGATAAAATTACCTGACAGGACGGTGAGGTGAGTCACCAGCCCGTTAGAATCACAGACTACCCAGAATAACAGAATGGATGCAACGGAAACCCCATCCCAGCGAGGGATCATGCCGCGACCATGATACCGCGATTTAACATATTCGCTCCATCCAGACGATTTAGGCATTTCACAATCTGGCACAATCCTTTAGTACGTGCAAACACCATCAAAGGCCAATGTTCTCTTCCAATTCCGGTCCTGTACAATTCATTTCTGACATCTACTTGTAACATTTTACTTTTTCTACACGCCGTCTTCGTAGTGCAAGTCTGCTGTGCGCCAATACTCCGTCAAGGTTGGCGTGTTTTAGCGACCATTCCTAATTGCTAGGTAGCAACGCATTCAAACAACACATGCAAGTAAGTGTGGCTTGTTGATAGGGGCGAGGGACGAAGGTGATGATGACGACGAGCCCACTGTGTGACACCAATTATAACACTTCACTGTATGACACTGCACGACATTCCTTTGAGAGTTGTATGCTATAATTGAAAGTATTTATGTTGACACGCACTTACTGTACACTGTTCTTTTACTTATGCAATTTCACCTCCTATTGGACATTTACCCGTTGGTGATGATGCAGAATAAACAATCACCCATAGCTGGAGGAAGCAGTACAGTAGCAGGTAAGCTCAGGGTTAAATTCAAGTTCAAGTTATTAAAAATATGCTGCCAGATCAGGTAGATCCGTACATGATACTTACCATCCTGTCGTGATAATGTGATACTCACCACCCTGCCATGATACCGTGATATATCGCGATTCTCACCATCCTGCCGTGATGCTGTGATACTCACCCGCATGACGGGATACCACGATACTCACCACCCTGCCATGATACCGTGATACATCGCGATCACCATCATGCCGTGATACTGTGATACTCACCAGCATGACGTGATACCACGATACTCACCACCCTGCCATGATACATCGCGATCCTCACCATCATGCCGTGATACTGTGATACTCACCAGCATGGCGTGATATCACGATACTCACCATCCTGCCATGCTACCGTGATACATCGTGATTCTCACCATCCTGCTGTGATACCGCGATACACCATGATACCCACCATCCTGCCATGATACCGTGATACACCGTGATTCTCACCATCCTGATGTGATACCGCGATACACCATGATACCCACCATCCTGCCATTATACCGTGATACATCGTGATTCTCACCATTCTGCTGTGATACCGCGATACACCATGATACCCACCATCCTGCCATGATACCGCGATACACCATGATACCCACCATCCTGCCATGATACCGCGATACACCATGATACCCACCATCCTGTCATGATACCGTGATACATCGTGATTCTCACCATCCTGCTGTGATACCGCGATACACCATGATACCCACCATCCTGCCATGATACCGTGATACGCCGTGGCACTCACCATCCTGAACAGTCTGTCTTCCAAGTCGTCCTTGGGCAAGGCCGATATGCCGAACAGCAGACAATCTGATTACATTCGACCCCCTGGAACACACAACACACATGCATATTCCCAGGAAAGCAGCTAGGGTGGTGTCAGGGAAAGAGCAGAATCCAGCCCTAAATACAGATTGTGAAGTACAATCCAAGACTATTGACGAAAACATGACATGATGACATGACATGACATGACAAACATGATATATAATCAAAATGCACAAGAAACATCACTGGCGTTTTGGCAAAATGCCATCTTCAGTGCAAAACCTCAAAAGCCATCTTTGTGTCTTATCAACTATCCATCAGGGATCCATAAACACATTATATATATATATATAATATATATATATGCATGTCAGCTTCAATTGCCCAGTTGCACCGTACTTCACGTTTGAAAACTTATTTCTAACATTTTTTTTCGTTCGGGGGTGGGAGAGGGGGAGGACGAACCATACTGGTTTGGGTTCCTTTCTAACTGAATATCTGTATATATATATATATATATATATATATATATATATATATATATATATATATATATATATATATATTTATATATATATATATACATGTATATATATATATATATATATATATATATATATATATATATATATATATATATATATATATATATATATATATACATGTATATATATATATATATATATATATATATATATATATATATATATATATATATACATATATAGACATATACATACATACATATATATATATATATATATATATATATATATATATATATATTTCATGATCTTAAAATCGTCTATTACAGCAGAGGCCAGATGACATAGCAGCATATAAAAAAACGCAGAAAACCGCCACGAACACGCGTGCATATTCACGATGAAATCGCATACAACTACACACGTAGGTATGCCATGGCTACGAAGTCCGCCATGCAGGTGTTGCCTATGAGTTGGGCCGAAACTTCGCACGGAACTTCTGGCGAGTGTGGAAGGTCTTATATAACCATGGAGGTATGTGGACAAATCGCCTCTGACCTGGCACGAGGAGCGCGATATGGGAATCCCGCCCCGTGGAACGGCCCCGCGGAGCTCCGCACAGCTGAAGCAAACGCGCTAACGTCACAGGCTACCGCAGGCAATAATCTTGTGATAGTATGGCACTGGAAGGTGTCAGAGGGTGCCAGCTATCTCAGCTCCTCCCTCAGGTGTGTGCCATGGTAAAATTTTCTTTTAAAACAACTGCACTTGCCGCGAAGTGGATGATTGAAAAAATGTTCAGATTGCTTGCTGTACCATTGCCATACACTTAGACATAGTAACGCACCTGAGAGCACCAGGTCGCCAACCAGGGTCTGCAGGACTGCACGGAGGAGGTGATGGCGAACAAGGGCGAGTCCAGCCAGCATGTCGAAGCACCGATGAATCAGTGCTGCGACACGTTCGTCACGGGAGAGACAGGGGTCGAAGACGATGCCCTGATTATTCACCTCCGAACAGGGTAGCACCATAGAAAGGAACACGGAGTTCGGCTGAGTCACGAAGACTTTAGCCTGATCTGATAACCATCAGTTGGATCTTGCTGATGTTAATTTTGAGAGTGGATGTTGAGCCACACGTGAAGAGATGAGAGTGTCGACTCCATGCCAGTCACTGGTCCCGGCATTTCGGACCTCCTGCCATAGACCAGGGTATCGCCGGCGTACTGGATAATTCCAGAGTGGGTTGTAAACAAGGACTGATACCATACAAAAAGATGGAGAAGAGACAGAAATCGACAGAAGATCCCTGGAACACTCCCGTGTTGTCGGTAAGAGGACGAGGGTAGAGTTTGGAGCTGGTGGTGGAGTCAGAAAGGAGAACGCTCTGAGTATGGCCGCGAAGGTATCAAGAGAACCAAAAAATGTCGGTGACGCACGCCTGAAGTGTGCTGAGAAAGATAGCGTTATCAACTAGATCAAAACGTTTACCCATATCAATGAGACAGAGAAGCGAAATTTTGCCTTTGTCGGTAGCCGACAATGCGGTCGGGGACGAAGGCGCGAAGGGACATCGGAAGTAGTCAGACAGGAATTGATAACAAGAAGGATAACGTCACCGACCGCGCCGAAAGCGGCCATCAGTGCGCGGATACACAGCCAGTCTGTTCCACAGGTCGAGGTACCGCGCATGCCGAGAAGCACGCGCTACAGGTGGTCAGCTGACACCGGAGACAGTGTGAGGACACGAGCACCCACGTGCGGTAGGCGGTGCTCAATGTCGGGTGCAGCACCCTGACGGCGGGCCAGCTCGGCAGACACGCGCGTGCCCACGTTCCCGAGGCACTGATTCATCTGGCTGGTGAACACAGAACGCTGAAGCCGCCGGCGAGATTTACTACCCGCAATAACGTCCCGTGTGTTGCGCCACATCGAGCCCGCGCGTCGGTAGCTCAGTGGTTAAGCTGAGCGTCTGGCACGCCAGTGGTACGGGGTTCGATTCCCCGCGATGCCCGCCCTCCCTGTCAAGGTGAGAGGCGAGCGACGTCATATGGCCTCAGCTGCCGAGTGCGTCGTAAAGTCACAACCACCACCACCATCACCACCACATCGAGCCCGGCTCATCACTCGAAATCCGCGCATGAATGTCGTCACGTCTGTCCCGTCGTAGCGCAGCGTGCACCGCCCGGTTCAGCTCAGCGTACTCGCTGCAGCCGCGACCAAACAGCCGCAGGGCCTGGTGATGGAAGGCCATGAGGTCACGGGTGGGCCCGGTCACAGGAGGGGCGGAGGGGCTGCGCATAGCCATGTTCCTAAGTGAGGCGTGTAGGTCGAGAACCGGCAAGAGCACACACAGGAAGGCACCTTGTTCGCTGGCCAGGGTTGGGAAAATAGGCTGTTCCTGGATTTCTGGCATACAGAACGTTATCCTCTCCAGAAAATTGCGTCTCATTTTTCTCATTTAGAGGTTGATTGGTGCTGTTTGCCAATGAACTGCTATGCGATAAAATGTTCACGAGTCAATGGAAAGTGCAAACTGAGATTTTGATGTCACAGGTTTGAAGAAAAATGTCCTCTCCATATTCGATTATGCGATAAAAAAAAATATTATCCACATCCAGAATCATTCAAAGCACAAATCCAACACTGTCGCTGATTGTGATACTGTGATAGGTAAAAACACCGGAGGTTAGTCGCACTAAAACAGGTCGGCATGAAATGACGGTAAATTAATTGTGAGAACAGAATAGAAAATGCATTTGTGAACCTCAACAAGAGCGAAGTCCTAGAAGATCAGAGAGTCACACAATTTTCGACACGATTTGCCGTACCACTGATGCGCCTGTGAACCACTGATGCGCCTGTCCGTAAATTGACTTGGCACAAAAAGCCGATGAGATTATTTAAATCGAACATAGCCTAAGCGATGCACCATTTTCAACTGTACACTCTGGTACCAAGATCGGCCCGAAATACTAAACACGTCAGAGTTATACACAACCAAGCATCACAAGACCGTGTTCTGTCACCTGAAACAATGAATTATTTTGCTTGCTTCGCTCACTCAATCACTGCATATGAGGAATTTTTCATATAATTTTTCGTAACAGAAATCATTTTGCTGTATATATTATTTGTATTTTATCTAGTGCAAATGACTTTTCAGTTTCCACACGATCTGTACCTTTGACTAGCCCGTTACATTTTGTTTCGTCTGATGTGCATTCTGTTGCACTATGTCCAAAAGTGAACTCTTATGTACACCTTCAATGTATACTAGTATCATGACAGTCATATTTTCATCATTGGTCTAATAACCGTTCCATCCACTTATCACAGATCGTCATAATGTCAATACACAAGCCACATAGAGTGTAGATCAACTTCAATTACATTACCTGGCACAGACCAGCCTTTTTAAAACGGATGACAGCATCCTTGCATACAGAAGTGCTACGATCTTGACACCACTGTAGTCTGTAGAGCTGGAAAACTGCAATGGTAAAAAATGTTATTAAACCTACAGGAGAACCAAGCAAGCGGAACCAACCAACCACTTACAGTCACATGTATTACAGGGCCTCAAACGGATCTCTTACAGTCCGATATTCGTCTGGGAGACTGGGACGTTGGCCCAAACCAGCAGCCAGGTGAGCTTGTCTTAGTCTAATCTGGGTTCGACTGAAGGTCAATGATGTAAGAAACTGAGGTTTATGTATCTGCTGTGCCAAATCCATCATGCTGTATGACATCTCAGCAACGACAAGCTCCCTTCCCGGTACACGCCGATTCTGGCCGACCATGCACCCCTGCATCAGTTCTAAATGCCCCCACCTAGAGGCCATAGGTGTGATGTTTCTGAAAAATATTGGGAGTGCACAATAAATGAAGGCAATGGGCAGGCTCAAATGGATCCAGGGGGCATGCCACATATGGTCCCATGCTGAGAGCTGAAATTGTTGGGGGGGGGGAGAAGCCAACATTGGGAGAGGGAGGGACAAGTGCCCTCTGAAAAGCATACAAAGCTACACCCCTGCTAGAGGAATGGAAATGGACAGACAATAGTTATTTAGAATACACATTGTTATTCGCAGTAGTATTAACTACGGGAATCCATGTCAGCTTTGTTTTTACATATATATACAGCCCACAACAAATGCATACATCTCTCTGGAGAGGCAACTGTAACTTAGTAATACTCAGCCTGGCCTGTGAAACATAATGTGGACTGGAAGAATGACAAGATAGGTACATACTGAAGTCTATACAGATGTGGCTAAAAAGGATCAGGAGTCATGTCTGACTTCTGGATGACATTATGACATATCAACATATATTTGAGAAAAAAATGGAATAATAAATATTAAACATTTTGGTTTTAGTTCATAGAAGAAGCCACTGAGCACAAATCGGAAAAAAATGTATGAACTGGACTTGGTCTCTCTCTGGTTAGACTCTCACACCTCATCTTGGGGTGGAGATGTTGCTGTTGTTGTTAAAGTCCTGCCCTAACTTTGGATTGTCAAAATGAAATCGTCAACCTTTGCTTAACAGGAAAAAATATCGATATAAACACTGTCCAAAATATATGTTTGAGGTTTTGCCATGTGGCCATGATCACAAACTTACCTAAGTGAACACAAATCACCGTTTTACTAAGAGCATGAAACATTCACAGCACTTGACAAAATAATGACATCACTTCTTTCACAGCTCCTCAAGTAGCACACCCAAAAATTGTAATCCTCTTTCATACATTAACCCTCAGCTCAGCATACAATCCAACATATCAATGCCTGTTATAAAACATACCACAATGTAGTTTGCATGTTTAGCTGTGATTTGTGGTCACAAATGTACATTGATTCAAGCACCTAAAAATTTGTGTTGTCTTCCACGATGTCCAGAATATCTATCCCAAATTCGCTAGTTGTCATGCAGTGTTTCATGTGCTGGTTGGTTGTGGCCATATTCTCCCCTATTGGTGTAAAACATAGACAAATGCACATCCCTGAGATGCTTATTAAATATACCATGTGATAGATTCAATGAACATCTTGGGATACACATCTCTGTTGATGCTTTACACCCCTAGGAGAGCATATGTGCCACAATAAGCGATGTTGGATGATCTAATATCAGTATTGTTGTGGTACGCCCCCAATCCAGTTGGGCCCACCCATCGCCTCCATGCATCGTGTCATCCCAATTTTTGTTAGAAGCCTACACCTATGGCATTGTCTATCTACCTACAATGCAAAGCAGATTATTCAATGCTTCAGTGCTGTCCAAGTTATTTGAATAAATCATTCAGGACAGCCTGATAGAACACATTGCTGACTACTGGGCAACTGCATGAGGCTCAGCATGGCATTATGCCACACAGATCCTGCACTTCTCAACTTATGGCTGCCATGGAGGAATGGACCCAGATGTTGGAGGATGGTGATACTGTGGGTGTCGCATGCTTGGATTTTAGGAAAGCATTTGACACTGTCCCCCACCAACAACTGCTGAGGAAATTGCACAACTTGGGAATTTGAGGAAAAGCTATGTGATGTTCTATAGACTCCGGCTCAGATCAGTGCTCGAGGCCAGCGGCCGCACACGCGAGGGTCGTGGGTCGGACTGGCTGTTTATTAGCTGCCGCTGACACTTGGCTGCAGCTGCGGGCTGCCATATCCAAGGGAAATGCCCAACACCTCCCCCAAGACGCGTGTGAACAAACGAGTATAGTAAGCATAGCATAACAAGAAATAACACACATGCGTCTGATGTCCTCACAACCGATCACAGTGGGCCCGGACCAGCGGACCGTTAATGTTTTCGGCCGCTATCGAAGGCGAGTCTCACGTCTCGGCTCGCGAATAGATGAGTTGGAGAAGGAAACGAATGCATCACTGCGCGAGTCTCCCAGGCCGTCCCTGTCGACCTGCGTCGCCACCTGTTGACTGCCCTGGTGGACGGTTCCGGAGTCACACTCACTGGCCCTCTAGTTGAGCTCTGTGCTCCGGCACCCGTCCTGCTGCTCGCTGAGGTGCACGTCGTCAGATTCCCGGCGGCGCTGGCCGGAGTCGCTGACGGTGATGAGTGGCTGCAGGAGGCGCAGGTACCGACGGTTTCGCCAGTATATGCGTCCGCTGGGCTGTCGGATGAGGTAATCTCGCCGACTGCCGACGCCAGCGACCGTGCTCAGTCGCGCGCCGCTGCATCTCTTCGGCCTTCGAGTCGCACGTGTCTGCCGATATCTGCCAACACTCGGCGATTGCACGGTGATGTGCTGGCGCTGCTGACCTGAGCGGATGGCCGTATAGGATCTGGGCTGGCGAACGCCCGTGTACTCGCGACGTGCTGCGAAGCTCCAGCAATCCCTCGGCGTACGCGTCCGTGTCTAGATCTCCTCTTGTCGCCGTTTTCTGGATGAGTCGCTTCACGGGTTTGACTGCCGCCTCCGTGTGGCCGTTAGATTGCGGATAGTGAGGTGTGGATATTTGGTGTTCCACACCCCATCGGCTCAAAGTCACGGGTGGCTTTTGCCGCGAACTGTGGCCCGCCGTCGGTCCGCAAGGCGTTTGGCACGCCCGTGGCGGCGAACACGTGTCGCAGACTGGATACTAGGTCGCGGGCGGTCGCTTCGCCTCTCACGTGCGACACAAACGGCCACCCGGATAGGCGGTCTACATACACAAGGTACGTGCGGCCAGCAGAGGTGAAGTAGTCCGCTGACACGGCTTCGAAGATCCTTGACGTCTTCTCCGTCATCAGCGGCTACTTCTGCTGGCTGGGTAGGTACAGCTGACACGCCTGGCAAGAACGCACACAGTTTTCAACATCTTGGTCAATGACAGGCCAGTACACGGCTTGGCGTGCCCGTCTCTTGGTCCGAGCCGCATACGACCAGGCCGTTATCCACTGCCAATCGATCGCATACTCCCCAGTACGGATGCAAACTTGTGTCCAGCTACGTCTTGTGCTCAGGAAATCCCGCCAAGACTTCCTAGCTCGCAGTGCGATCATGGTTGAATCTCTGTCTGCGGCTGCCCGCACCGCTGTCAGCGTCAGGCCTTCGAACATCGCGGTTGGGGATCCGTCGTCTTGGCCGCCGGTGATGATGCGGGCGATCATGCTTCCGATCTGGTAGCTGATGTCCTTCTCGGCCTCCTCGTCTTCAGATGTTGGGTCGTCTACCGGAGCTCGAGATAGAGCATCGGAATGTCGTGTAGTTTGCCCTGTCGCCAGAGGGCGACCAGGCTGAACGCTGTCAGCCGTTCTCGCAGGCGCTGGAGCCGAGGATTCTCAATGTCAGCTAGACTCTTGTTGTTCAGAATTATAATCAACGGCTGGTGATCGGTGACTGCTTCATATTGCTGCATCCCGGTTAGGTACATAGAACATTTCCGGCATGCCCATGCCACGGCCAGCAACTCAATCTCGATGATGAAATAATGCGTCTCCGTTTCCGTAAGGAAGCGAGAACCACATTGGATCAGGTGCCATCGTCTATCGCTGTCCTGCTGTCGGAGACAGAACCCAAGGCCGTCATGACGTGCTGCGTCGGTCTCCAGGACCGTTCGACGCCGATGGTCGATAAAATCCAGCACCGGTGTAGTCACAAGCGCCTTCTTCACGTCTTTGAAGGCTTTGTCTTTCGCTGTGTCGTCCACAGCCATGAGTTCCTGGGACGCTGTAGCTGGCGAAGCAGTTAGGCAGCTGCAGCGATTTCAGTTGATAATTCGCCCAGCTGGTTGACCAGGCCAAGGAATGACCTCAGGTCCGTGATGCATCCCGGTTGCGATAACTCTGCTATCGCCCGGAGCTTCTTGTCGTCAGATGTGTAGCCTGCTGCGCTGATCTTGTATCCACAAAGGGTAACTTCATCCTGTGCGAGCACACATTTGTCTGGATTCAGCGTGATGCCGTGCGCTTCACATCGCTTCAGAATCTCCCAGACGTGCTTCAGGTGAGCTTGGTAGTCGGCATCGTACGCGAGGATGTCGTCAACCACTTTGCATGTGTTTGGGATGTCTACCAGGGCTGCATCTCCCCGGCGGTTGTATTCCTCACCTGAGCTCACCAAGCCCATGCATGCTCGCCGGCACCTGAACCTACCGAAGGGGGTGATGAAGATGGTGGGGTCCCGGTCTTCATTGCGGATCTTGATCTGGAAGTAACCCGATAGCCCGTCCAGCTTCGTAAAGTACATCATGTTGCTGGCGATCGAGGCCACCACACTATGCGGGGTTGGTTGTGGGTACACTGGTCTCTTCACGTGGCGGCTTAATTTAGTGAAGTCATTGGTG
Organism: Ashinkailepas kermadecensis; assembly: GCA_034440615.1. Lineage (NCBI taxonomy): Eukaryota > Metazoa > Arthropoda > Thecostraca > Neolepadidae > Ashinkailepas > Ashinkailepas kermadecensis. Next base: position 48,747 of record JAOTOM010003152.1, read on the forward strand.
AGCCGGCATCCCGAGAACTGTCCCATCAGCCGATTGCTTGGCCACTGGAGCGATAGGATGCACCCATGCTGTCGGGTGCTCCACTGGCTCGATGACTCCCATTGCCAGAAGCTCGTCCAGCTGTCGTCGGACGTCTTCACGCCAGCAAAATGGTATATGTCGCGCAGTGGTCAGCGCAAATGGAACCGCGTCGTCAGTTAGCTCGATATTCATCGGCTTCTCAGACATCTCTCGCAGCGTTGACTTCACTCCGAGCACCTGTGGGAAGTCGGCCTCCATGGCGGGAGTGTGGGTCCTCCATGGCGACAGTGTGGGTTCTCCATGGCGGCAGTGTGGGTTCTCCATGGCGGCAGTGTGCGAAGCGATCACACGTGGATGGCTTCCCGCCGCGACCCATGTGGCGACACGCCGCACCCCATGTCGGCGTCCACACCGGCGGCTGCCTGGTGTCCGCCGGCGCTGGTTCAGAGCCGCTCGCGATAGATCCGGGTTAAACTTGTAATCCCCGAGGAGGCTCTTCGGCGGCTTGCGAGATGCCATTGCCCCGGCGAATCGCCTCTCGGTGATCCGGCACAGCTGCCAGTTTGAAGGTAGTGGATCCCGGATTCCGATCCCGCTGTTTTTTTTCCAACAGCACGCTGGCGTGTAGTGGACGTCGTGCCTGGGCCATACCGAGTCTGTACTCCGAAGTCCTCGCCCCGCTACACCGGTGACACAGCCTGTAGCTGAGTTGGTGCCAAGATTATGCAACAGCTGGTTGGATCTCGTGCCCGAATCTCGATCCAGATCCGGGTCCTACGGCGGTGGTTGTGGATCCCTGGCTGTGGCGACGTTGCGTATCTGCACCGGAAAGTTCGCCGCCAGAATGCCAAACTTGACACAATCATGCCACAACAGAAGTTGACTGTGAAGCGTCCGAACTACGGTGACTTCCACGGTGTGTGTGTCACCAAGCTGAAGTGTGACGTCATATGTACCGAAGCACTCCATCTCGCGATTGTCTGCGCTGAACGGTCGGCTAGTAGGTGAATTCAGATCACAACGGCGAATCCCAATTTTCTCAGCGCTGCTCAACATCAAAGCAGACGTCTCAGCTCGGGAGTCTGGTGTCCAGGTGGTGCTGACCGTACTACCGTCGGGCCGATGCGGCTCCGGAGTCTGGTGTCCAGGTGGCGCTGACCGTACTACCGTCGGGCCGATGCGGCTTCGGAGTCTGGTGTCCAGGTGGCGCTGACCGTACTACCGTCGGACCGATGCAGTTGTATCCGGGCCCGTGGTGAGTGCTGAGCTCCCTCTCCTCTGATCAGCACGTCCACGACGCGCGTAACCGGGAGCCGCTCGGCCGGCGCGCCTCCTCGCCATTTTCGACGAGCACTGGCGGCACCCGGCGGCGTGGTCTGGAATGGACGACCGGCGTGGCATCGGCGACCTTCGCCCGCTGCCGCGTCCCGGGCGCCGGCTGGGTGCCGCCAGATGAGACCTGGACCACGGCCGCAGGTGCTCCGGCAAACAGCGCTCGCTCCACAAGCGCCGCCATCTGATCCTCTCGTCGCTGTGCCGACTCCAGTTATTGCGCTATCATGCGCGTGAGTACCGTGCGCTATCGGTGCCTGTGCGCTTACCCTGGTGCCGTTGTCGCTATCTGAGCTGCCAGTCGTCGTCTTCTGGATGAACGGCTCGTCGGCCTGCGGCGAGGACGGCATCAGCATCCACATGTTCAGGGTGTGCTTCGACTCGATAGGCGCGGTGCTCCTGCATTTGGTCAATTCCAGCATTACTCAATCCGATGTTCCTGATTCTTGGAAGCACTCCCTCGTTCATCCCATCTTCAAATCCGGTGATCCTTCTAGCCCTTCCAATTTCCATCCTATCTCCATCGTCCCAGTAATTGCGAAAATTGTAGAGTGTGCCGTCCATCAGCAGCTCTACAATTATCTGTCCGGAAACCACCTCCTCTCTCCAACTCAGCACGGTTTCCGTCCTCGTCACTCTACGGAAACCGCCCTGACCTCCATATTTGACAAGATCCTATCCGCATGTGACCATGGAGAGATGTCCCTTCTCGGACTGCTGGATTTGAGCAAATGTTTTGATGTGATAGACCACTCAAAACTCCTGTCAAAATTAAGTCTCCACAGCATCGATACATCCTGGTTTTCGGCTATCATCAGAACCAAACCCAGAGTGTCAGCCTCACTGACAGTCTGGGTGTCGTCCAAAAATCTGCCCCGTTGAACAACAGCATCGGTGTTTTTCAAGGATCATATATCGGACCTCTCCTCTACTGTGTCTTCGCCAACGACCTCAGCCTGTTCGCCGAAGGCGCAGTGGTTATCCAATACGCCGACGATACCCTAATTTTGGTCAGTGGTAATGGATCTAAAATTCAAAATGTCGTCGCTCATATGAAAAAAAAAGTTTTGGCCTCCCTCGACATCTGGTTTTGAGCAAATGGACTGAAAATTAACGTTGCTAAGACACAGCTGATGCAGCCCACAAAATCTGCGTGCCTTAGCGGATATCACGGTGAAATTTCGCGATCACGAGCTACCCACCATTTCGGAATCCAAAAATCACGGTCTTATTTTCGATCGCTCGCTCAGCTGGGACTCGCCCTCTCTCAGAAGTGACTCGGCGTTACTTTGGAGTTCTGGGTGGTCTATCGCATCTAAGGGGGCACCTTCCACCTCCTGTCGTCTCCGCGCTGGTCAATGCTCTGGTCTTCTCGCAGATCCGCTATGGTATTTCTGTGTATGGTAACGTAACGAAAAAGAACCTATCTCGCACTTAACAAAAACGAACTACTCGGAAAAGTAATTTTCGGCAGAAAAAGTTTGACCATGTTTCGGATCTGCTGAGGAGACCGGGCTGGCTCAGTGTGGAGAACCTGGTCAGATACCACACCCTGTGTCTCACGCACAAGGTGCGCCGTCATGATGAGCAAGAATCACTGGCTCATGATCTCACCACCGTGGCGGAGATTCGTAACCGGACCACCCGTCAGTACTATCACTGGTATGTCCCCAGTCCCGCACTGAGCTGGGGAAGAGGCGATTTAGCTTCAGAGCACCACTTATGTACAACTCGTTGCCACCCGAGCTGATGTGACTTCCCGTGCCGAACTTTGGTCGCTACCTGCGGCGGCACCTGTTTAACGTGCCTCCCGTGCCGAACTGATTTGCTGCTCGCCCTATTGTATCTTATTTACTTATTTTTTATATTATGACATGTATGACCACCGGTTTAACTGTTATATGATTTGGACCTTTTGTGTTGTGCTGTTTTATCTAACTGACGCGAGGTTGTAATAGCCACAAGTCAGTTGTGGATTACTTCAATAAAGTCTGTCTGTCTGTCAGCTCCACTTCTGACGGCTTCTGCTCCCCGTCCATCGTGCCTGGTGCCACCTCTGCTCCGCCGCTCGCATCCATGCCGGGCCGTTGGCGATTAGCAGGGACCGATGCTGTACCGCAATACACCGATCGCAACGCGATCGAGTCAACGCCTACCCCGGATCACTGCACACTCCCAATATCAGAATTCACTCACTATCGCGAAATCGCACTCATGAGGAACTCAGTGGAGCACTTAACACTTCCTGAGTACCACCTAGGCTGAGCCACCGACCACGCCATGTGATGTTGCATAGGCTCTGGCGCAGATCAGTGCTCGGTCGGTCGGTCGGTTGGTCGGGCGAGTGTGTGAATTGTCTGAAGTTTTTTTTTGCAAATGACACAAAGTTGCATTGCAATGTTTGCAGTATTTCAGGCCTGGAACAAATGCAATCAGACCTTAATGCATGATGGCAGAGGTCTGGAAAATGGCTTATGCCCTTTAACTCAGCCAAATTGCAAAATTATTGACCTTGGATGCAAGAAATGACAGCATACATGTAGCCCACATGACAACCAACTAGATGAAGTCACAGAGGAGAATGACTTAGGTGTCCTAATTGATGAGGATCTGAAGTTCCAAACACAAGCAGACTCATCAGTCTTGAAGGCCATCTAAGTTCTCAGACTTATTAAGAGGTCCTTTGCACAAATTGATGCTCAGATGCTTCCCCTCTTGTACAAATCTCTGGTCAGACCACACCTAGAATATGGTAGTAAAGTTTGGGGTCCTTTTAATCAGGCAGACCAGAAAATGGTTGACAGAGTACAATGGAGAGCAACCAAGCTAGCGCTGGAAATCAGACATATTATCTACAAATGCTGTAACTCCATTCACTCCAATATAGGCATCATGGTGACATGATCCTCATTTACCAGATGATGCATGCTCATCTCTGGTTGTGCCAAGAAGACATGGCTTGGTTGTCACCAGTTGTCCACCAGAAGTCACTCCTTTAAGGTAGCAAAGCCTGCTACATTTATGCAGCAGCATTTAGCCTGCATTTATGCATTTAATAAGGCAGACCAGAAAATGGTTGAGACAGTACAGTGCCAAGCAACCAAGCCAGTGACAGAAATCTTCCTTCCCTATAGACTGCTTACAAATGCTGCAACTCCATTCACTCCAACATATGAGGTGTCATGGCAACATGATCCTCATGTATCAGCTGATGCACAGTCACCTAGGCCTGCACCAAGAAGGCATGGTTCAGTTGTCACCACACTTGTCCACCAGAGGCCACTCCTTGAAGGTAGCTAAGCCTGCTGCATTTGCAAGAGTGAGACAAAACCATCTGTGTGTTTGCATGGTCAGGGACTGGAACCCACTTCTAGAACAAGTAGTCTGCTCCAAGATGCTGAACCAGTTCAAGACAAGAATAAATGCTTTCTGATCAGAACAGCAACTTGATTACCCATCCTGAGGTGCACTTGCAGTGTTAAAATAATGGTTTTTTGTTAGGTGTGAGATGTTGGAACAAGCACAGTAGGATGTCAAAATTTGCCATGAAATTAGTGTCATTTCAAATACTTTTGATGTCTTTCAGACCCAAATTCGAGCCAATGGTGTACTTATGACTGTACCTTCATCAGTTGTTTTGAAATTCATAATTTAGGAAGATATATTAAGGACAGCAAGAAAAAATACCCATGCTATACAATGGCACTGTATGCCATATTGCATTATGAATAATCCCTCTGCCTGAAATTGCCTTGCCAAATGTTTGTGTATCACCATCCCTTATCGAGAGCATGATCATGATACTTATAAATGATGTACTGTTAGAAAGGAAACACGAAGAACTCATAAGCAGAATTTTGAGTCAGATTGATGGATCCTCCAGCATGGGCTCTGATGGGGTCCACCCTCAGTTAATTGTATCTTGCTGTGAGGAGCTTGTGAAACCATTTTTCATAATTTTTAACTCATCTCTTTCTACTGGAAGTCTTCCTGATAGTTGGAAAACTTCACAAGTTATTCCCATTTTTAAAAAAGGTTCAAGGCATGATCCACTAAATTATCGCCCGGTGAGTCTTACTTCCGTACCATGTAAAATTCTGGAACGTGTAATTGTTGAAAAGCTTACAGAGTATTTGGAGGTCCATCATTTGCTGGACGAAGGACAATTTGGCTTCCGTCGGGGACGTTCTGTAGAGGATCAACTACTGCTAACATATGAGACTGTCTACATGGCTAGATGAGGGCTATATGGTGGATGTAATTTTCTTTGATTTTTCAAAGGCATTTGATGTTGTTAATCATGTGCTGCTACTAACAAAACTGAGAGCTCTGGGAATTTCAGAGATAATCCTCACCTGGATCAAAAATGTTCTCTGTGGGAGGGAAATGATAGTGCTTGTCTCTGGCTCCTCCAGCAAACCAAAGAATGTTCTAAGTGGAGTACCTCAGGGCTCTGTACTAGGTCCTGTGTTATTCTTGATTTATGTGAATTATGTGCCTCATGGTATACACTCCCAGTTCAAGGTTTTTGCAGATGACCTAAAAATATACATGAAACTGAAGTACAAATCTGTCACAGACCTGCTGGCTGGCATTTCACAGGGCCAAAAGGACATTGATACACTGGTTAGTACTGCCAAGTCATGGGGATTAGCAATGAACTCCAAAAAATGTGCAGTTCTCAAAGCACACTGTGGGTCATATGACTGGAAAAATCTTGGCCCTTATGCACATTATTACCTAGATGGATTTCAGGTAAGCTTTGTTGAGATGCATACTGACCTAGGTATCACAGTAGATAAAAACTTGCATTTCCATCAACACATTGCTGGTATAGTACAGAAAGCTGGAAGTCTGGCCAGCAACCTACTAAGTTCTACTTTATGTCGTTCTCCTGAATTTATGAAAACCCTATACATTACTCATGTCAGGCCTCTTTTGGAGTTTGCATCGTGTGTGTGGAATACCGGTTACGTAGGTGATTTGAGGCGACTAGAATCAGTACAGAGAAGGACACAAAACATAGAGGGGATGGAAGGTCTGGATTATGGTGCCAGATTACGGAAACTAGGTCTGTACTCGGTGAAAGGTAGATTGATTCGAGCAGACATTATCAAACGTTGGAAGATTTTTCATGGTCATTCTGCCATTAAGATCCCTGACATGTTTGTGCTGGCACCATTGGTGAACACACGTGGACACTCACTGAAATTGGCTCACAGGCGTGCATCAGTGGATTGTAGGAAGATATTTTTTAGCCTCAGATGTTGTGCCACTTGGAACTCATTGCCTGATGATATTGTAACCTTAATGGACCTGGGTGCATTTAAAGCTGCATTGCACTCAAATCTCTGCACATTGTTGCATGAATATATTGAATAGATTAACCATGATAATATACTAATCAAACGTGACGAGTAGCTTAACTTCTCTATATTCAGAATATAGAGATCTCTATATATCTACATTCAATCTCTGTATTAAATCTTTATATTCAATCTCTGTATTCAATCTCTATATTTTCTTTTTCAGAAATCTTGACTGACAGCAAAATATTAGCAGAATGTAGTGGCTACTCTAAGCATACAAATTCTGCTTAAGGTACACTTTCCAGTTCCTGTGTCTTGCCCTGACTATCTGATAACAATATTTTCCTTAATCTAGGGGATTCAGAATATAGAGATCTCTATATATCTACATTCAATCTCTGTATTAAATCTTTATATTCAATCTCTGTATTCAATCTCTATATTTTCTTTTTCAGAAATCTTGACTGACAGCAAAATATTAGCAGAATGTAGTGGCTACTCTAAGCATACAAATTCTGCTTAAGGTACACTTTCCAGTTCCTGTGTCTTGCCCTGACTATCTGATAACAATATTTTCCTTAATCTAGGGGACTGGCGTACCTGCAGATACGGGCTCCCCTCATCGGGCACGGTACTCATCTCTGGGTGAGTGATGCTTGAGTATATGGGGAGCCAACCAGGTGAGAGCATGCATAGTGAAGCAGGACGTCGATACTTCTTGGAGAAGGATGTCGATTTAGTGTTCAGAAAGTGGGATATTCCACCCTATTTCACGAATAATTTAACACTGTGTACTTGTGCATTGTGCTTTGAGTCACCTCATGTTATTTCAGCTTGACCTCAATAAGATCAGGTTAAACAGGCCCTTGCATGCTATGAATCCTGATATATATATATATATATATATATATATATATATACCTATATAAAGATATATATATACCGATGTAGGTATTTATGCATGTAGGTATGCATGTATGATCTGTCAGGTGATACTGATCATGACTAAGTTTTTTCTATGACAACAAATTAAAATAGCATATCTGACTGAGTTAAAACTGCTTACGTAGGTAGGTCAGTATCAGTCAGATTGAGGTAGGTAGGTACCTGGTTAGGCGCCTGCCTACCTAGGTACCTACATATCCATACCATTAAACGTTCTATCCAAGAAGTTGGCGGTCGTGCTGCCTTGGAACACCCCCTGTTGCCCTATGTGTATATTTAAGAGTCTCGAGGAAGTCTATATATATAGGTAGAAGACCCCTTGAAAGCACCCTCACCTGGCCTTGCCTCTTGTAAACCAACTCCTGTAAACAATTAATGGCATCATTTGAGACTGACGTCATTTACAGCTGATACGAACAGCTGATCGAGGCAGCAAACTAAATAGTGCACAACTCTTCAACTTCAACCTCAACTTAAGATATTTTTGATTTGTCAAGTTCCTGGTCGAATGATACGCTAAAGTATGTTTCAATAACTTATGCTTGCTATACAATCACAAGGCCTGGCTTCTTGTTTTGGTCTTTAAAAGTTCAATTTCATGACGTAATTGGGGTTTACCAATACCTTACCTATCGTTTGCCAAGTGTCGCGGCATTCTTCGCCGCAGACGATGTGTTGTGTTGCGCAGTCTCGGTAGAAGAATCGTCAGTCTCCATATGGATAGGATGTGGTAAGATTTTTAATTGGATTTTTGGGCAAGTGCTGCTGTATGTTCCTCTTGTTCTAATTACACGTTTTTATAATCAGTGCAAGTTTGAAAAGTGATCGTGCGGGTGACTTCTGAACAAAAATGATGCAACATATCGACTGTTTAGTGATCGGTGCAGATAGGCATGTTTTACGGTAAATTTGTGCTTTAAGGTAATTTTTGAATTCTTGGAATTTCTTTTCCATTGAATGCTTAATAGCATGGTTCTTATCGGAGATGGTTCCAACCTTCTTTTTCCATTGCAATATTTATGAATATGGTGCTTACCTGAGGTGGTTCCATTTCAGGTAAGAACCATGTTCATAAACATTTAAATGGGAAATTAAATTCTAATAATTCAAAGATTACCATAAAGCACAAGTTTACCTGAAAACATGCCTATTTCTGCACTGAGATCATATTAACACACATTTTCCCCTGCAAATGCATACTTTTCAGTTTTTATGTAAAATATCATAAAAAGAGGTGCTTGGAGTTGGGCAATGCAGCATAGGAGAACTTTACAAAGAAAGAAAAAGTGTAATATTACCTAACCTAACCTATGCTGACCCATATAAAAACAATGGAAAAATTTCAAACAATTTTTTTTTCTGTAAAAAATGTTCAAATTAAATAACAAAGCCTAGCCTGACCTAATTGAGCAATTTGAAAATGTACACAAATTTGAAATATTTTTCAACTTTGAAAAAGCCTAGCATACCATAATGTTAAAACTAGCCCCTTGTTTTTCTTCATGGAGGTAACATAGTGTAAAACTTGTCTTGTGTGTACCTTAAAGCACAACAATACTTGTTTTCCTGCCAGAGGTGGATCCATAATTTTTGATTGGATGTGGTGGAGGGGCCTGGTTGTTTATTTGGTAAATATGTGCTTTAAGGTGTTTTGGGATTTCTGGAACTATTTGACAGAATATGATGTTTATGAACATGATTAAGAAGATGCCACCACTTGTTTTTGGAGCTCATGCTTCCTTTTTCAATTTGAACCATGATGTCGTAGTCATGTTGGTACAGTGTGATGTCAAAGGGCATGGCACAGAGGCTTTGATTGGCTACCTCTACAAGCAGTTCATGTACCTTAATGAGACAATGCTGTCCTGTGGTTCCAATCTTTTTCCAACCACAATGCACAAGTTGATGAAACATAAAACTTGTCATTGTTCCAGGTGGCTCAATCAAGAGATGTTCCCTTGTAGCCACTCATCACAAACTCACACCTCTTATTCTGCTTTCTCTCAGCAACACAAAACATGTCGGTACACTCCCATCCATGTCTATCTTCCTGAAACTGGCAGACCTTCACACAATTAGTGCATTTGGAGCAATTTGGAGAGGAAATCTTTCCTCAAACCTGTTGCATCAGAATATCAGTTTGCACTTCCCAGTGAATCTTCAGCACATCACATAGCAGTTCATCATCAAACAGCACCCTTTTTTATCCAAGATATAAAAATGAGAGGATAATTTGTGGACAGGATCCAGACTGCAAAGTATGGCACTTTCAACAAGGCTTATCAGTCAAGGGTGGCAGCCAGCAGTGCAGCAATTTGTGCAGGTTATTGGTGCAGAGTGTGGCCAGTCTGGAAAGTCCCTAGCATTGCACACAAGTTCAGAATCCCATGAGTAAAAATAGCAGTCAGAGGAAATTGCAGAACAAAATTGGGTACTGTATTCATCTTGTTCCATAGCTACCAAATTCTTGACCACATAGAAGAGTCACAGATTCCCCTTCCACATCTCTCCTGCTTAGTAAAGGCATTGTGATAAATTGTTTTGTCTGTTGGTTAGTTTTGATGTTTGATTATTTTGGCACCAATTCTTTCATAGGAAAATGTAATAGAAATAAATATGTGCATTTTGAAATAAGTATCTTCTTAATTAAGTAATGAAATCTGCATATTAACCTATTCTGTCTTTCTGGTCAGATCCTCACCCTGTCTCAGGGGGTCCTTTTATGCCCCCCTCTAAGGGGTGTCAGTAGCTCAGTGGTTAAACTGAGCATCTAGCATGCTAGAGGTATGGGTTCGATTCCCTGTGGGGTCCACCCTTCCTGCTAGGGTGAAAGGCAGGCAATGCCATATGGCCTCAGCTGCCGAGTGTGTTGTAAAGCCACACTCCAATCCAATCCAATCTACGAACAGGAGAACAGGAGTGGTGTAACTATAAAGTACTTGATGAGTAGGGCCCAAAATCACCTCAAACATTTTCTCTCCTCAAAAAGTAACTTTCACAAAAGGTCTATGGGATCACAATTGACATCATGTTTTTGGCTCTAGAGAGTTCATTTTGAGGAGGATTTAAAAATAAAAAGTACTTTGGAATCAGAAAAGGAAGGGAAATTTTATGATGACCTCAAAATATTTGCCCACCCAGAAATCAACCTTTTATTTTTTGTCCAGTCATTTTTTTAGGCTTCTGTTTTCTAGAATTCTGTAATGGGCAAGTGCATAGGGAAACATTGTTTCAAGCTATCTTAGCATGATAAAAAGTGTTTACTTTAGTCCATAGGATTCTTTTATTTGAGCCCCAATGGGCAAATATGCAAAACAAATACATCATGAAAAACTATTTTGAAAAAAATCCTCTGGTGCATTTTCTTGCATCTCTAAAGATAGGCAAACATGGAAAGCTTCATTCAAATATGTTTATCAGTTAAAGTGTGATGACTGGTTGATCTTTTTTTGTAGCTGACCTGACCTCAAACATGCCAAATTGATGTCAGAAAAGGTATGGCAAACTTTGGCACGTTGGTGGGTATCTAAAACTACCCAAGGAAAGCCTGGTGGTGATTCAGTGATGCTTAGTATGTACCAGTGGCATACTGGAGTGGGGAAAAGAGTCAGTTCCTCCTAAGAAGTGGTGGACCTCCAAGGAATCACACCTGGACTTAGATAAATTGTGCAAGGTCCCCAACAAAGCACGCTGCATAACCGAAAATTTTGCAATGGCCCTGAAGCTTCAATCCAGGTCTGAACAATCGCTGGGCCCCAAAATCGCGCCAAAGACTCCCCCGCGGGTCGGATCCCACAAATAATGTGCCCGGCCTCGAAAAATTGTGCTGGTGGTTCCAAAAAGTTGCGCTGTAGTCCAAAAGTCTGGGCCCCGAAAAATTGGCTGTAAAACTCGCGTCAACAGTACCCTAAGATGCGTTCGGCCCAAATAAAACGTGCTGGAGCTCAGAAACAATTGTGCCGGGCACCTAAGAATCGCGCTGTGGCCGAAAAAAATCGCCGGGGTCAAAAAAGTATCGCGTCGATGGCTTCGAAAACAACCTGGGCCCTAGCAGTCATGTCGGCACCAGGAAACTCGGGCGTTGGAACACCAAATATATCGCTTCGGTCCTGAGAATCGCACTAGGGTTAGGCAAAATCAAGTGGAGGCCCTATAAATTCGCACGTCAGAAACCACAAAACATTCCCGTCCATGGTCCCCAATAAACAGAAGCCCGAAAACGTACCGGGGCTCTTGAGAACCCACAGGGTTCCGCAAAAAAACGGCAGGGCTTTACAATATGCGCTAGGGTCCTAAATTAGCACACCGGAAGTCCTGAAAAACACATCGGAAGCTCTCAAAACGTGCCGTGGCCCTCAAAGCGCACCGGCTCACAATGACGGCATAAAAAAAACAGGCCGGAGCCCGCAAAAGGCGACGTGGTCAAAAAAGGAAATTAGCTGGGCATTGACTAAACGCATCGGGGCGTTCGAAAATACGTCGCCGCCACATGGCGACCGCTGCTGCCAGATTGACGCATATGGTGATATTGGGTGGACGTTATTCGCCCGCTTGCTCGCCAATATGCTGGACCTGATGGGGCTTGGTTGCGGGCATTCATATTAAGCGACAAGACGTTATTATATGTGTATATGTGAAGCACATACGACGTACCTGAATACAAACACTATAAAACTCCCGGCACACCGTCCGTTATACACGCTCATCTTCGGACCACACCTGTATTCCCGGACAGCTATATGATCAACATGGTCAATGCGCCCTAAAGCACAGTATTCCCGGACACAGGTATTCACGGATATAGGCGATATGTGTCTGACACTGCAGAGCATAGGGACGCGTTTAGCCAACCAACACGGGACTTATTCATGCACTTCATCGAATCAATTAGACTTGAACCGTTCTATTGGGGCCCACGAGGGGGCCTCCAACATCCCTATGTTAGGAATATAGTCATACAAATTGAACATTTGAACCTCACCTGTCGCTACTCTTCGCCCGCGACCAATCGGCGTGAGAGATTGGCGACGCTACATGACTCAACGGTCGACGTGTCGTAAAACCAATAACCAACCGAACATTTGAACCTGGGGGAGGAGGTTGAAATCCGATGATTTTAGCCCCGAGAAACAATGGTGGTTAGTCGGGATCCCTCCACAGAAAAGTGAATTTGTCACTAATTATTTTAATTAAAAGGGCCCTTTTAAGAAAGTGATTAAACAATGTTGACTTAGGATTTTGGGGGAAGGTTGGGCCTCCTCAAATCCATTTCCCCCTCCCTTTGACGCAAATCCTAGATACGCCACTGGAGTGTGCAGTTTATGCTAGCTTGTTTGTAATGCTTTATGTATGTTTGTGAAGAAAAGGTGCTTGCTTTCCTTAAACGTTTTGATTTCATTGCATTTCTTTCGTTTGACCTAGTGATGCATCTATTCGGTATTCCTGGTGCATATTTTTCACCTGTACGGTGCGTTTCGGTGCGATTTTTCCTCGGGTAGTCTGCCCCGTCGAGCCACGTGTCATATCTCTCACAGTCTGGGAGAGTATAATATTCTGGATGCAAAACAAAATTCCATGTAAAACCTATTTTCCCAACCCAGGTTGTGTTTTTGAGTTTGGGTCTGCTTGTTATTTCTAATCCTCTTATTGTCAATGTCTAAGTTGAATGACGTGGATGCTGATGGTTTGTGGGAGCTGATACATTGCTACTATCCATATTTTGGCAGTGCCTGAGGTCAAAGGCAGTATTTGTTTACATCACAAATGGGTCTATAGACTGTACCATACCTGGAAGTTGAAATAAGCTGGATAATTGTTCCGAAGTACTGGATTAGAAACTAAATGTTGGATGGGCTCTCTTGTGTTTTTTTTTGTCCCTCCAATAATTATGCATTTGAACATTACATATTATAGCACAGAGGCCAGCTCCCCTTGCATTTCTAATCCACCAGCTTCAGTATTGCTAATATGTTTGAGGACCTTTTGTTGATTTTTGTTTGTTTGTTATTCTATACTTCAATTAAAAAGTCACAAAAAGGTCTTTGTTCAGAAAAACTTGGCTAAGGCCTAATCATTTTCTATCAGGAACAATGGTGTTTTGAGGATGCCTGAGGTGAAAGATAGCATTATTTTTCATTGGAAATAAGTTTGTGTGGCTGTACCGTATCTGCAAGTTGAAGCAAATTGCGATCAAATGTATCTGTATTTGCCAATGACTGTTTGCTTATTGGCGGTCACCGTACAAAACATGAGGAATGAACTGAATGATGCCACATTTCTTTGGGATTAGTTTCCAAGTATGCATGCCAGGATATCTCTTCCCTACCCACAAACCCATACATTGAGCCCTCATGAAAATCTTAACATGTTTGGGTCGGACGGGAAGTGATAGAAAAACAAGTCAGAATACTTCGACAAGTCAGAATACTTCGATTTTGTTCCAATGCCGCCACACCCTGTGCTGTGGTACTTTCGAACAGCTGCATGCCTCGCGGTCACTTTACATGACCTCAGACTTAAAAATGTGGGGCCTGGGGGCCTCTCCCACCCCATGATCTTGACCTGGCAACTTGCTACTGATCAGGTGACAGTTGGATCATTACGAGTGAGTGCGAAACCCGAGCGAGTACTCTCGCGTGTATGGTAAGGGAGTTCACCTGCCCAGCCCGGCCCGGCACGCTTGCGAAGCTTTAGCAGCTTTTGTGTTACATGGTTTCGTATTTTACTTCTTTCGCTCAGAGTCAGATGCGTTTTTTTATTTTTATTTCTACCGATTTGTATCCCAATAGTCTGTGTGAATCGTGCTTAATCTTTCGCGCCTCTTCCACTGGTGGCCTACTTTCGACAGCGTTCCGTAGTGTAATGCAGCATTTCAAAGTCTGATTTTCCCACTCAGACCCAGATCTACATTCTAATTCTGATATTCGTCAACTTGCATCACAATATTTATCCAGATGTATTAAGGACTAACTATAGATTTTGCACCGCGGCCGACCGCCATCATACGGTTCCCTAGCTTAGAGGTACCACTGCTGGTAAGTGTTCCGGCAGTCCAAGTTCAGTCTGGGGATGGGTGACGGCTGCTTGTCTCTGCTTGTAGTCATGCAACGTGGTGAGTGTTTCGTATCCAAAATCACTTAACTCCCCATACATGCTTCAAGGCGCGCAACTGTAAATGCTCAAGGTAGTGCGCCTATGGCTGACATGCATTGAAATTCGACTATGCTGCACTTTTGACACTCGTCCTTGCTCACACAGTGACCTTGTAGGCACTTTATACTGGCTTTGTATTGCTTAGACTTGCATGATATTGATAGCAGGGCTTATAATTAGTGATATCTCTGATCATTGTTCCATCTACTTCATGTGGATTACCATTTTTAAAACCTGTATGTGATACCACTAAATTAATGCAGGTTTTATGCTGCACTAATATAGAAGCATTGAAGGAGTTCCAAGTTGATGGCTTCATAAGTGATACTAATGTGCATGCACACTGGAATAGCATAGTTGACTGAACAATCCGCACTTAGAACAGCATAAACCGGCATAAGGCGCCATTAAGGGCGTTAGGCGAGCGAGGACATGACTGGCTATATGGACCCATGGCTGCAGACATAGGATCGGGAAATAGTGGGCAGAAAACCTGTGAGCCAGCAGTCATCGCCACCTGCAGTAACTGGGCTCTATTGGAAGCCCATGGAGGCAATGATATCGTGTCCAAATTTGGCAGCATTTCCGAGATTTCATTAAGAGGTATAACTGGTTTCGGCGCCGTGTATTCTAATCGAATGATCGTGCACCATATCCGGCGGAGGAGACCGATTTCGCAAGCAGTGCATCAAATGTTGGAGTGTGCATCCAAAAACTAATCCATTTGCATAAATTCTGGATATTCTTATTGAATTTGGGCCCCTGTGACTTTTGTGCATGTCTGTCCCAATTCAGCGCAGTATCTATAAAATTGTCAGCAGAATGGTCGGCTTGCCGGCCCCGGGGCGCGCAGGTCACGTGGTATGATGGTCCATCCTGGTCCTTAGCCGCGTGACCGACGGCTGGCTTCCTGGTCCTTAGCTGGTGCCGACCTAGCCAGCACCAGCCAAGTTCCGCCTTTCATTCACATAAATATGCGCACCACAAGGAACATTTGCCGACGAAAGCCGCTTAAAATCCACCTTAGAAGACATCTAATTCTGGCCGAATGAATTCGAACTTGAAACGCTGTAATAAACAAATTTATTCGGATTTCAAAAGCGTGACGGTCAGGTCGGATCTGGACGCTTGGATCAACCTTCCTCGTAACTGCACGGCAGTAGACTCGCGCTCAAGATTCGCCGACGATCATGTTCGTATAGGGAAGACTGGTTTGATGTTATATCTTTGGATACCTGATGTTTTTTAATCGTGTTCATAGTGGGATTGGTATTTTCAACATGGAATTGAGCTGAGGGTCGTGTGCTCCTTGTCAAGTACTTGGTCAGCTGGTCCAGCCGCTGACTGGTGTGGTGTGTATTATATGTGCTGACATATGTGCCCCTCCAGATTACGATGGCCTCCATAGCAGATCGTCTTGGGCTGACCGGCGAGCACGACCTGGTGATCGGCGCCAGCTTCAGCAAGAACAACAAAGGCACAGCCTTCCACTCTGTCAGATGTAAGACGACACATGTCACGCTTAGTCCGGGAGTGAAAGTTCGCGTGATTCCATCTTGTAGCTGTTTTGCACTCCACATTTGAATGGAAGAACAACGGCTTTTTGAAAACATGGATTTCGTGCGCTGCTGCTAAGCTTTTATCATACCTGGTAGTATTAAATACTCGTTTTCAATCTGGCAGAATTGTGCATGCACAATCTTCCCTCAGTGATCTGCCTTTCATTTGAAAAGCGATATCAATCGAATCCGCACTCGGCTCGTGTACGATGTTTATAATATGATAGCCAAATCACTGCTTCTGTATGCCACATCGACATGTTTCATTAGAGACTGCAAACTTAATGACGTACATAGATGGTCGAACCCGATTAGCTTGGACGTGCCTATTTTTAACTGGTTCCATTTCGCAAATTTTAGGCGCTGTGATATCGGACCGTATTTCACTTCGATTTGGCCTCTGGTGATCACTCTTTCCCCGCGAACATCCCGTTAAAGGCCTGTCATTGAGCTTTCCTCTTTTCACGGTGCGCTTCAATGTGCACTACGATGGCTTGTCGTGGGTTTCACGGAGAGCCTACTTTGTGCTTCAAGATGCGATGCGTTGTGCTTCACGGTGCACTGCCACGTGTTTCACGGTGGGCTGCCGTGTGTCTCACGGCTGCCGTGTTTCACGGTGGGCTGCCATATGTCTCACGTCTGCCGTGTGTCCCACGATGGGCTGCCGTATGTCTCACGGCTGCGGTGTGTTTCACGGTGGGCTGCCGTGTGTCTCACGTCTGCCGTGTGTCCCACGATGGGCTGCCGTATGTCTCACGGCTGCGGTGTGTTTCACGGTGGGCTGCCGTGTGTCTCACGGGTGCCGTGTGCCCCACGGTGGGCTGCCGTATGTCTCACGGCTGCCGTGTGTCTCACGGTGGACTGCCATATGTCTCACGGCTGCCGTGTGTCTCACGGGTGCGCTGTGGTGTGTTTCACGGTGCGATGTCATGCGCTTCACGACTGGTTGCCATACCCGGCCAGATGACTTCAAGCCGGCGTCGGTCGACACGTCCAAGACGGCCACCGTCGACGTGGGCGACAACCACAGCGTGACGGTGACTATGCCGCACATCGACGGTCCCCAGCAGACCGTGTACCGCGGCAACAGCCGGCCCTACCACAAGGAGTGCGTGCTCGTGATCAACCGCGACACGGGCGAGATCCGCCTCGAGAAACTTTCCGAGAACATCCAGGTCAAGAAGACCAGGTCAGTCGCCTGCTCGCCGTCGGATGGCCAGTGTTTCTAGAGTTTACCATCGCGCTCAGCAGTCTATTCAGGTGCCAGCAATTGCCCTGTATGAAGCCATTCTTAGCATGTGTTACCTGGCCGTGGAAAAAAGGTATGTTTGCTCAGGGGCTTTGATTTATGAAAAGTATGGGGAGGGCACAGCACATGGAGGCAATGGACGGGCCCAAATGGGTTGGGGGCTTTATAGGGTCCCATTTTAGAAGTTTGAATTATTGGGAGGGAAGGGGATAGAGCCAACATTGAGGGGCATTTGCCCCTTGATAAGTATACAAAACCACCCGTGTATTTGCTCCTTTTGTTGTCTGCTCTTCGTTCTTTGTCGTTGTTTTGCGGTTGTTGACGAGGCAATTATCTAAGTGGAGACATTCACGAGTTTTCGAATGGCTCGTCCTTCATATCGAAAAAAGAAGGGCGGTAGTTGAGGGATAGATCACATATATACACACCGTCCTGCAGTGATCAATTATTCGTGAAATATGGTGGAATGGGGACGAGTGGTCTAGGGGTAAGATGCTCGTCTCAATCGAAAGATTGTGGGTTCGAATCTCACCTGTCGCTACTCTTCGCCCGCGACCAATCGGCGTGAGAGATTGGCGACGCTATATGACTCAACGGTCGACGTGTCGTAAAAACCAATAACGAAATAGGGTGGAATATACCACTTTCTGAACACTCAATCGACATCCTTCGTCAAGAAGTATCGACATCCTGCTTCTTGATGCATGCTTATGAAGTCTTCATGTCTCTTTTCTAACAGTATCTCGTTTATAAGTAGCATGTGCATGTTCTCGATAAAGAATGGTGACACGAACATTTCGCAATGCAATTTCAGGTAAAGAGATTACCTATAATATGATATGGCATACAATGCCAGTTTATAGTATAGTTATTATTCTCCCTAGCCCGAATCTCTGCCTAAATTATGAATCTCAAAACAAGTGATGAAGGTGCAGTCATAAGTGCCTACACCACTGGCTCAAATTTGAGTCTGAAAGACATCAAAAGCATTTTAAATGACACTAATTCCATGGCAAATTTCGACTTCCTACTGGGCTCGTTTCGACATTTCACACCTAACGAAAACCGTTATTGAAACCCTGCCGTCCTGTCTCCGTATTATGAAGTACCGAGAGCCGCTGCCGTGCTACGTGTGGGTAGACGAGCGGCTGTCATTCCATGACTTCCGCGCGTCAGTTGCTAACGTTCAGTGTCCCCTCTCGCTCCATATGTCCCATTTGACGGCGTCTCGTCCTCGGTATGTCGGAGGGCCCCACACCACATCCTCTCTCAGACTGTGTCCTTTATCTGATAACGTATCGTCCTCGGTATGTCGGAGGGCTCACACCACATCCTCTCTCAGGCTGTGTTCCCCACCTGACGGCGTCTCCTCGGTATGTCGGAGGGCCCCACACCACATCCTCTCTCAGGCTGTGTTCCCCACCTGACGGCGTCTCCTCGGTATGTCGGAGGGCCCCACACCACATCCTCTCTCAGGCTGTGTTCCCCACCTGACGGCGTCTCCTCGGCAGGTCGGAGGGCTCACACCACATCCTCTCTCAGGCTGTGTTCCCCACCTGACGGCGTCTCCTCGGCAGGTCGGAGGGCCCCACACCACGTATGCCGGCTATGCCGCGACCCCTCACGCCGATTGATCCCGTCTCGCGGCGCACGTCACCGTCCCAGCAGCAGCACCAGCCCTCGCAACAGCAGCAGCAGCAGGAGCAGCAGCAGCAACAGCAGCAGCAACAGCAGCAGCAACAGCAGCAGCAACAGCAGCAGCGGTTATCACCTCGCCCAGGCGCTCGGCCGGCGCGTGCCTCGCCCACGGTGCGTCGCCCCTCGCCGGCACCGCCGCCGCCGCCTCAGCCGCCACCGCCCCAGCCGCCGCCCCAGCCGCCGCCCGCACCCGGCAGCATGCCAATGCTGGGCATGTTCGATGACGCTGCGCTCCAGATGCCGTCTGACCTCGCCACCACTACCACGCCACGCAAACCGGTCAGTGTTGGGAGGAGAGTTGTGGCAGTCGGTGGTCTGGTGGTCGCCGCACTTGTTGCGTAACCGTGAATTCTTCGGCTGAAACTGTAATGGCCGCTTGGAATTTGCCTGACTCTCCACTTTGCGGCATGTGTGAGCTACGGCTTTTGTGGCCTTACCAATGGAGCATGTCGTTGAGACATTTTCTTCAGAAAGGGTGGATTGTGGCAGAACCAGCCCCAATAGATGGTGACGTTATGCGGATGAGGAGTTGGTTTAGAATATATGTGGCGACACGAAAGAACCATCGGCTGGTGAAAAGTAGTGGGGCGATTTCAGGACAAATCACCAAGGTATGTTTACCACACCCCCTCCGATTTTGACTAAAATGGGTGTATGTGGTTACCGGTGGCCGAGGTTACGATTCTCAGATTTTTCGTTTTTACGTCCAAGGGTCATGAGTTACACGCCATCGAAATTTTGAGTTCACGAAGAAAGCGCATATAGAAAATTGCGTCATCTTGTTAATGGTAGCAATTCGCGAACCAATATATATGCACAATTTAGAAGAGGAAGACCTATCAAATGCAATAAAAGTAGTTGTGATGATGTGCTGAAGTCAACTTTAGATTAAGTTAATTCGTGACCTTTGATTTCCTCGTGGCCCTTTGAAAAAGGTATATTTTAACTTTTTCTTTCTTCGCCGAATATTTTCCCATCAATTGTCTACCTGTTGCGTCAATATCGTAAAGCTGGCTCCATAATGGGTCACTGAGGTGAAATGTCGGGGCCTGACCTGACCTCCAGACAGTTTTATTGTGTGACCATGAATATAGCCGATATGGGTGTTGTTTCAAAGCTATTCGCTCATAGAACACGATGATGATGTTCATAAGTACGCCAGAGGTCAAAGAGATCACATCTGGGTCAGTGACCTGACCTCGAAATAGTGGATTTGCGTGCATTGCAGAATATCAGTGTATCAGAGAGCACTGAGGTCGCATATGTGTCAGTAACCTGACTTCAAAATGATGGTTGTATGTGCATTATGGAAGGTATTTGTTATGGGCGTCGTTGAAGACATTTTGTTTAGAGAGCACCACAGTGCCAAAACGCGTTTGTGAGATCACAAAGGTCATATAGGTGTGCATGCTGACCTAACCTTGAAATGAAGACTTGCGTCCTGACGATGTTATGGGCGCTGTATAACCTAGGCAGTTGATGCGCCCCTAAACCCCAATAACAACAACAACGAAAACTTGCGTCCAATGGAAACCTCTGTTCGCTTGCTAAAAATATTTAGTTTTATTCCTTCCATTTGTTATGGAATTACTTGATATCGCACAGCGCATATCAGTTACAAGCACACATAGATAAAAGCGAATCATGAACATAGCAGGTGCACATGTACATCATGTACATGCTCCTCTAAGGTGCAATACAGCACTGCTCGAGGCCGTGTCAGGAATGTCAGTCACGGACATGGTTTCATAGTGGACATTCGCCGATATATCCATTATATCTACTATCTTTCTTTCTACTATCTTACTATCAGGCTCTCTTTCCACCTGACGGCACACAGCGTTGAAGTGTTGTTCAGGAAGAGCGATACACTTAGCCCGGCCGCAGGTTTGTCGGCCACACTGCACATTTCGGACGCGGAGACAAATACAAACTGAATCATAGTGCTAAGGCACAACTCACAGTTTCAAGAAATGCTGAAGGGTTGTGATTTACCCATCTAATGTCTGTTGGGGGCTGATACGATATACCGCACGCTTAGATGACCCACCAATGCCATCGCATGCATCTGTGCCGTGCCGTTGCCAAAACAAAATCCACTCGCAGCTGATACTCCAATCTTTCTGGCGGCTATAAATATTTGCAAAGTCATCGTGCTTTTTAGATTTCCCAGCGTAACCATTGGACAAGACGTGGAGTTTCTCCATTTCTGAATGCATCTGTCGTATGTAAGGTATCAACACCGACTGCGACGATGCCACTGCAGCCATGTTTTTTGTTGGAAAATTGGACCACGCAAAACCCTTTGTGTGAATCTCTGGTGCATAGCGCTAACGGATGAAGAGTGCATTGAGAGTTATCCCAATGAAAACTTTTAGCCGCATTCTGGATGGTGAATGAATAATTTCGGTTGTCTTGATTTTACAAGATTTTACCGCTGTTGTTTTTATTTTCACTTTTAGCAGTTCTCGCCATAGCATGCTCTTCGGAGTGTGCACATTTTCTATTCAAAGGAAGGATTTAATGGTGCAACTTAGCTGGTGTTGATCCAACGGCTCCCACTACAGTTCAGCCAGCAAATCACCGGTCACGTGGCGATGTTGCTATGCTACGCGATCTGCGTGTCTTGAGGCTCAACGACTGCCTGGCTGGTGTCAGTCTGGTGTGGGGGGGGGGGGGTGCCGTGCTAAACGGTTTCATGCGGCGTAAACAGACTTAGAAGACTGGAGCAACAGGGACCATGACAGCATGGCGCATGTACCAATATGACAATTCGGAACAGTTCGTGTCAGTTTGAAATGCGCACAACATTGGACAGATGAGCGCTCTTTGGGCTTGGTTTCGCTCTTTCAGTTGGCTGCAATCTTTCGGCAAGATTGCAGCCAACTTCGTCTGAATTAGATTGTTTTCAGATTACTTTTTTTGCTGATTGTTTTGATTGTTTTTCGATAGAATCAGATTGTTCGCAAGTATTCCAAAATTTGATGCGCCATTTCCGCAGTCGATCTTCTCTGCCGATGGTGGAGCACGCATTCCAAATTCCAATGCACTGTGTTGAATTGTCGAAGCAGGCGTTGCTTACTTCTGAAATGCTTATGCAATAAGAGATATGTCTTCACGGGCTGCCAAGAGCCCATAGTTTCGATCGGCCCAAAAACGGGATGTTGCCTGATCCTGCGCCTGCGGCGGGAGGGCCCCATA
This sequence comes from Ashinkailepas kermadecensis, assembly GCA_034440615.1. NCBI lineage: Eukaryota > Metazoa > Arthropoda > Thecostraca > Neolepadidae > Ashinkailepas > Ashinkailepas kermadecensis. The sequence continues at coordinate 71,213 of JAOTOM010003152.1, forward strand.
GCTTGCCCCTTGCCCTCGCTCGTCCCACGCCCCTCGTGGCGCTTTATACTCTGTGGTTCCCAAGAGTGAGGACTCCGGTGTTGTTGTTGTCAGTCGTTGTAATACTGGCCCTGTGTTCCCCGGAGTGAGAACCCGGCGCTGTTGTTGTCGTTCCCTGTGTTTCCCCAGTGTGAGGACACCGGTGTTGTTGTTCTCAGTTGTGGTAACACTGGCCCTGTGTTTCCCCAGAGTGAGGACGCCGGCGTAGGTATTCTCAGCGAAAGCGACAGCGACAGCGAGTCCGGCTCCAGCTCCGACAGCGATATGGACGTGGATAGTCGACCTGTGCCGCAGCCTGCTCCAGGTCAGTACTCTTCCGGCCTGACACAGACCAGTGTCGTACCAACATGCTCTGGGTCAGCATTGTCCCAGCCTGACACACAGACCAGTACTGTGCCAACATGCTCCGGGTCAGTACTCTTCCAGCCTGACGCAGACTAGTGTTCCAACATGCTTGGGATCAGCACCGGGTCAGCGCTACCCCACCCTGACAGACAAATGCCGTTCCAACATGCTCCGGGTCAGCACTATCCCAATTCCCAGCCTGACAAAGACCAATGTGTTTCCAACATGTTACGGGTCAGCACTGTCCCAGTGCCGTGTTGGGTGGGACATTACCAGCCTGGCACAGGCTGGTAATGTCCCAGCCGGCACCAAGCCAGCACTACGGCAGCCTGCCTCCCCTCCTGATCCCGACCACTACATTTGTTTTCTTGTCCTCACTTAAGGGGTTAGCGTATTGCCAATGCTCGTACGGAAGCACGAGATCACGATATCGCACATTTTAGCACATCGCGCTTGCACACACATATAATAGTAAAGTATCTGTTTAACACTTCTTCCTAGGTTAGGTCACATGTAGCTCAGAAAGCCATTGCCTTTTCAATAAAAAAAAATGTCACCACGGGAAGTGAAAGGCTGCTCGTGCCAATCCTATGCTATTTATGAGTTTGAAAAAGTTTGTTTGTCTGTCTGTCGTCTTTTTGTTCGTTCGTCGATTGCCATCGTGTTCAGGTCCAACTAGCGGTGTGTTTCCGTGACGTGACGGCAGCGGTGTGTTTCCGTGACGTGACGGCAGCGGCGTGTTCCCGTAACGTGACGGCAGCGGTGTGTTTCCGTGACGTGACGGCAGCGGTGTTCCCGTGACGTGACGGCAGCGGTGTTTCCGTGACGTGACGGCAGCGGTGTGTTTCCGTGACGTGACGGCAGCGGTGTTCCCGTGACGTGACGGCAGCAGTGTTTCCGTGACGTGACGGCAGCGGTGTGTTTCCGTGACGTGACGGCAGCGGTGTTTCCGTGACGTGACGGCAGCGGTGTTTCCGTGACGTGACGGCAGCGGTGTGTTTCCGTGACGTGACGGCAGCGGTGTGTTTCCGTGACGTGACGGCAGCGGTGTGTTTCCGTGACGTGACGGCAGCGGTGTTCCCGTGACGTGACGGCAGCGGTGTGTTTCCGTGACGTGACGGCAGCGGTGTTTCCGTGACGTGACGGCAGCGGTGTTTCCGTGACGTGACGGCAGCGGTGTGTTTCCGTGACGTGACGGCAGCGGTGTGTTTCCGTGACGTGACGGCAGCGGTGTGTTTCCGTGACGTGACGGCAGCGGTGTATTTCCGTGACGTGACGGCAGCGGTGTGTTTCCGTGACGTGACGGCAGCGGTGTGTTTCCGTGACGTGACGGCAGCGGTGTGTTTCCGTGACGTGACGGCAGCGGTGTTCCCGTGACGTGACGTGACGGCAGCGGTGTGTTTTCGTGACGTGACGGCAGCGGTGTTTCCGTGACGTGACGGCAGCGGTGTGTTTTCGTGACGTGACGGCAGCGGTGTTTCCGTGACGTAACGGCAGCGGTGTGTTTTCGTGACGTGACGGCAGCGGTGTTTCCGTGACGTGACGGCAGCGGTGTGTTTCCGTGACGTGACGGCAGCGGTGTTTCCGTGACGTGACGGCAGCGGTGTTTCCGTGACGTGACGGCAGCGGTGTGTTTCCGTGACGTGACGGCAGCGGTGTGTTTTCGTGACGTGACGGCAGCGGTGTTTCCGTGACGTGACGGCAGCGGTGTTTCCGTGACGACGGCAGCGGTGTGTTTCCGTGACGTGACGGCAGCGGTGTTCCCGTGACGTGACGGCATCGGTGTTCCCGTGACGTGACGGCAGCGGTGTTTCCGTGACGTGACGGCAGCGGTGTTTCCGTGACGTGACGGCAGCGGTGTGTTTCCGTGACGTGACGGCAGCGGTGTTCCCGTGACGTGACAGCAGCGGTGTGTTTCCGTGACGTGACGGCAGCGGTGTGTTTCCGTGACGTGACGGCAGCGGTGTGTTTCCGTGACGTGACGGCAGCGGTGTTTCCGTGACGTGACGGCAGCGGTGTGTTTCCGTGACGTGACGGCAGCGGTGTTCCCGTGACGTGACGGCAGCAGTGTTTCCGTGACGTGACGGCACCCGTGTTCGTGACGTGACGGCAGCGGCGTGTTTCAGCTCGCCCCGGCGACTTCGCCATGCCGTCGATGCCGACCACCCACCTGCTGACGGACCTGCAGCTGTCCGACTCGGACTAGAGTTGGCTGCCGGCCCGGTGTCGGCCGGCCACGGTCGGTCGCCGGTGTGGCGATCCGCAAACCGGCCACGGCCCGCAGACCGGTCACGGTCCGCAGACCGGCCACGGTCCACAGACCGGCCGCGGTCCGCAGACCGGCCGCGGTCCGCAGACCGGCCGCGGTCCGCAGACCGGCCACGGTCCGCAGACCGGCCTCGGTCCGCAGACCGGCCGCGGTCCGCAGACCGGCCACGGTCCGCAGACCGGCCACGGTCCGAAGACCGGCCTCGGTCCGCAGACCGGCCGCGGTCCGCAGCCACGCTCACCGCGCTCGCATGCACAAACCAGCCGCAAATCGTCCACGATTCCATTTTTGTATGCCGAAGATATTTTTGCGGGAGCCGTGGTCAACGTTCGCCATCGGCTTCCTGTCTCTTTGAACATGTGCACTCTCTGAACAGGCTCTTCCATGCAGGCCAAATGAGCGGGGCGGGTCTCCGTTGCGGGACGTGTCCGGCTGTGCACTCTCGGAACAGGCTCTTCCATGCAGGCCAAATGAGCGGGGCGGGTCGCTGTCGCGGGACGCGTCCAGCCCGTCCCGCGCCGGCGCCGCCCTCCCAACTCCAAGTCTTTGCAATTATACTGATGCAATGTTACTGTGACAATGTTTACGAACGTGGGTGCCGGGCGTATGCATGCCTATGTGTCTGTCTATCCGTATAGACTAGCGAGGCGCCGGCGGTGCGGCGCGGCTCTTCCCCGCGGGACGAGCGCGGCGCGTCGGCGGCAGAACATGCGCTCGGCAAATACAGTCTACAGCGAATACAGTCGACTCGGGAGTTGCAATCTGGTGCGCTGCACAGGCGGCGAAGCGGTGCGTTTTTCGGCGCGCTGCACGCGGACTCCGTGTTCAGCCGAACCACGTGTTCAGCCGAACCACTGGACTGTGGCGGCAGTGTGACTTGGGTCGTTTCCGGGGCGCACCCTTCGGTCGGCTGACTTGGCGCCTGGCACTCTGTGCCCCGGCAATCAGGGGAGAACAAAATCAAACAATGCGCGGCGGTGTGGCACTGCGTGAAGGATGGTGTGGCACCGTGTGAGGGGCGGTGTGGCACCGTGTGAGTGACGATGTGACACCTTGTGTGGCACCGTGTGAGGGATGGTGTGGCACTGTGAGGGGCGGTGTGGCACCGTGTGAGTGGCGGTGTGACACCGTGTGAGTGACGATGTGGCACCGTGTGAGTGACGGTGTGGCACCGTGTGAGGGGCCGTGTGGCACCAGACTGGCGATCTACCGGCTGCGTGCGACTGGACCGCGTCCGCCCGATAATGGAATGGTAGATGGCTGGGAAGTGGTGCCTGAACGGTGCGTGTGTTGTGCGGCCATGCCAACACAGATGCACCTCAGAGTGTTCTGTTGTAACGACTGCGTACGCCATGTGGCGTCCCGTGGCGACTGGTATCTCCTCCCGAATCCAATGCATGGTGATTGTGCACGAAACGCATCACGCGTGGAGCGGGGGCCAAAGGCAAATTAACAGCGACGTTTATTTTTCACACGTCATCCATGCCATTATCTCGTTCTGAATCTGTGACGCACACGCTCAACGGCGAATAATCGGGCTCTATGTTTGCTTTCTCAATGCAACTCGACATTCAAACTTGCTAGCGTGAAGATCTGATCGAAATCGATGAGCACCAGCAAGCGCAATCATCTGAGAATCGCAACGTGTTCCGCGTCGCGCCGCTCCCTGGTCGGCCGCGATCGTCTCTGCCTGCCGCCTTGCGTTCACTATGCACTTGACTGGCGGTGGCCTGCTGCCGCGTGCGGCGGAGCACCACCGCGGCGCTGATGATCGGCCTCGTGCCAGCGGCAGCCACGCTGGGGTTGGCCGCCCGTGCTGGCCGGCTCAGGCTGGCCGCTCCCTGGCTTGATCCACGCCCCGGTATCGCTCGGCTCGGCGGGCAGGCCGGGGCCGGCCGGATGAACTGGCGCCGGCTGTCCGACCAGACGCCGGCGCGCGACGCCACCGATGTCCGCGGCTGGGGTGCCGTTTAACGTGTGTGTGCTCTGTCCGTTGTACGATGAATACAGTTTTCGTATGAGCTGGTGTGTCGACTTTTCACACCGGCGGCTTCCTCCGCCCGTAAGTCGCCCAACGTTGTGCACGGGTACGTGGCGCCTTGTGACACTCGTATGCACTGTGGACAGCTGGCATGCCAACCGACTATTGTGACCGAACATATTCACGTGGGAGGTTTGGAACCACCGTAGGCTTAGCAGGCTAGAAGCGAGAGCAAAAGTGTGTTGACTGTTTAATTTTGGTTTATTGTACTGTTCATTCGTGTACGGCTTTTCGCCACGTTCCCAACCGGAGTGAGGGGAATTATAACCCCCGGCTTCCCAATTTGATGCATTAGCGCAAATCAGCGTGTTGCATTTGACGAAATCTTACAATGGGATCCTAGAGGTCTTAGAAGCTCATAGGGGTATGGGGGGAGTGGCGCCCCTTCATGGAGGCTCGAGTGCCACTCCCACCTCCACTGAATGAAATTGTTTTCAGGCGAAGGCCCCTTGAGAGAAAGGAGTGCTTTCGGTAGGCTCAAGAATGCACCTCCCCGACCCAACGAATTGTCAGCTAAAGCCGCCTCTCCAGACCTTCCCAGTGGGGCTTCTCAGAGGAAATGGCGTCCTCACAGATGGGTTCTCCATAACATGAGTACTCCCCACCCCCACACAAGTTTCTGGATTACAAATTCCAAATAACTATGCAAAAGTTTAAATGCGGCCCGGTGCGGTAGCCCTCCCTCGGCGAACCGTGCTGCTTACTGGCAGCCACAAAAAATACAGTACAGTACGGTACAGTAAGTACAGTAGTCAACCGTTGGTTACGGCTACCTGAACCAGGAGCATACTGCTACAGGTTAAACGACCCGCTTGATAATTACAAGCAGAAGTGTGCACAAGCGCACATTCACGCACACAGACGCCCAGATAAAAGTGGTACACCACCAAGACGTTCAGGGATGAAGTCTTGCAGGCTAAACGTTACTTCTACCAGAGTAGAATATAATATAGTAGGAATGTGGGCCATTTCACTTTTTCAAAAGCCCAAGTAATCAAAACAAATTACCCTACTTATCATTATCTTAGCCCCTGTTGAGGTGCCGTGAAATGCTACGTCATACTATACGGTGCTATTCTCTCTGACTGACCATTGCTATTTATCGTCCTCCGTAGATAATTTGTCCAATGCAGAACCCCCGTCTTCGGTAGTCAGTATTCCCAATGCATACTCCCGTCAGCTGGGAGCCGCCAGCGAGGAGAGCTCCACACCGATCCGCCGGTTTCTGCATTCGATACGCCAAGCACAAAGTAAAACAACGGTTGGTTATTTGGGCTTAAGGGCGCGCCGACTGCGAGGTCATTTAGCGCCCAGAAGTAAAACAACGGCAAAAATCGCACTGATGTATTATGTATAATGCGGAGTTTACACACAGGAATGAGGTGTCATAATGAAGGTAGCTCGCAACACGCTTGACCTCACATGACCACAGTGGTCCATCTTGTTGACTAAACGGGTTGTCCGTTTTTTTGGCAGCGGTCGTATCATACGACGCAGCTATGCCAGCAAACGCCCAATACTTTCAACGATTTCCGACATCTATTTACCCGCCTTCTTCTTGGGTTTCGGCGTTTTCTTGTTGGGCTTGGCATACTTGGCCTCTAGCTGATCGAAGAACGAACCCATCGCAGCACCTCTCGCCTCCTGGCGGGCCTGAAAGTATGCTTGCGGTCATCATGGCACCCTGAATATAAAACACCAAACCATTCATACATAAATACACAATAGGGTGCAAAGTGTCCTTTCCCAGGCCCATTCCGAAACACCCACACGAAGAAGCATGCCGACAATGTTCCTTCTGTATTTTCCATGACAGAGGTTTCGAACGACATCGTCGCCCACACATCGAGTGCCGACCGTGAGCCACTGTGTGTAGCGTGGCACAATCCCAGTCTACTGACAGCGCAGCACGACTGGACGATCTCACCACTGTACCTGTATCATGGCCTGCAGGGACCCATCGCTGTCATCCAGACCGAGCTTCTGCTTCTCCTGTTCTGCCTCGGCCGCCTCGGCAGCAGCCTGCGTGACAGCCGCAGCTCATCATCAGGGCAACACGCGCGGGATTTCCCTTTACTCGCTTTGGGACCCAGAAATCGATGACAAATCACGGTGGAGTCATGTCTGCAGTGGTACAAGTCAATAGTGACACATTGGAAAACACATATTGGAATATAAGGACAGAAGTCATTAATCAACTATATGCGTTGCAAAATGCATATAATATAAAATGATATGCTATATAATATTAATATAATATATAAACATGCAAAATTCATATAATATAATACAACATATAACATAACATAATATAAAATGCATTTTAGTTGAAAGGATAAAAAGCACAAGAACATATTGAACTTTATGTGAAAGATTAGTGAGACATTTTAATTGAAATCATAAAAAAGTAAAGAACCACTGGTTCTTGGACTTTTTATCATTTCACTTCAAATATTTTTATTCCTCATTCACATAGGGCCCAGTAAGCAACCCCATTGGAAAAAACGTGTATCGAACAATCGATCGAACCACGTTCAACGACGATGATTGTTGGTCGTAATCAGTTAACACTGCATGATAGTCGCATGCACACGCGTCTCCAGCGATCGAAAGCCACCGACCTGCCGTTTCCGGGCCACCCGCTTAGTCTTCGTCTCGTGTGTGAACGCCCTGAGGGCGGGCAGCTCTCCCCTGTCGATGAGGTGCTGAATCAGATGGCGCAGCCGCTCCTCCGACTCGACAGAGGCGCAGGGTACGCGGTCCAGCACGCCGCCCATGTCTCCAGCGCATGCCGCGTACGCCTCACGCACGTCCGTCTCCTCCTCGGCCGAACCTGCGGCAGGGGCATTCATCACACGTCTCCAGCGCGTGCCGCGTACGCCTCACGCACGTCCGTCTCCTCCTCGGCAGAGCCTGCGGCAGGAACGTTCATCACACACAAACGCACCTCACTCTGGCTCATTAAATAGATCACTCACACGCGACTCTGCTCCATCACACCGACACTTCGAACCCCACTCTGTGCCACCATACCGTTGATAAACATCTTTATATGGTCCATCACACTGACCCTGGACAGGCGGCAGTCACCCCTGGGCGCTACATTCACCCCACTCACATCAGGCATGCAAATGTCACCTTCCGTCTTCCGCAGGGTTGGAAAAAATAGGCTGTTCCTGGATTTTTGCCATCCAGAACATCATCCCTCTCCATGAAATTATCTTCTCATTTTTATTATTTAAAGGTTGATGGTGCTGTTCGACAATGCAATTTTCCGTGACAAAGTGTTCAGCATTGACTGGAAAGTCCAAACTGAGATTATAATGTCACAGGCTTGAATACAAATATCCTCTCCGTATTCGATTGCCCCAATATTTTCCTCTCCACATCCAGGATCGCACAGCACAAATCCAGCCCCGGCCCTGCATCTGATGCGAGTATCGGTATGAGCTGCTAGCGTTACATGGCGTACATATGCAATCCACCGTTTTCATTATTACAATCTACTCACCCAATCGGGTTGAATGGTCGCAAGGATTGTTCAATAAGCACATAAGGCACACAGTCAGAGCCTTGGTAGCATGCATGGATGTGAGCTCGGATGTGCGGGTTTCTCAGCTCACCATTCCGACATCGCTATCGATCAGGTCGAGAGGTCGCGACAAGCCGACCACACTTGCACGCTCTCCTCGGACTCACGGACGTACAAGAACCTTGGATTATTTCACGACGCACTTGACTGCTCAGCCGTAGTCTTCCCGGCCTCTCCAACCGACTGGTCGCGGGTGAATCCTGCAATCCCGCCAGTCGCGACATCCAACCCACGCTCTTACCATCAAAACTCGAACGCCCTTCCGAACGAGCTCTCGCTTCCTCGACTCACCCACATACTCCCGCTCGAACTTGTCGATGTCGGCGAGCGTGAGCGGCTTGAAGAGCAGCCGCCAGTAGTCGGCCCAGTCGCGCTCCTGCGCCGCCAGCGGGTCGTCGTCGTCGACGCAGCCCGTGTCGTCGTACGCGGCGCGCCGGTCGAGGTCGGAGAGCACGCCGTACACGCGTCCCAGCGTCTGGAACTGCACGGTGGCGCGCGCCTGCTGGTGCTCCCCTACGCGGTCCGGGTGCACCTTCAGCGACACGCGGTGGTAGCCTTTCTTGACTGCCGGGCAGAGGCGCAGGTGTGGCTCGGACGAATCCAGACACACGATGGTTCGTGGCTGGGTGGAATGGCTCACAGTACATACACTCTTGGCCCTTGGGACACAGCTTCAGACATGCATGGCAGGAAATAATTAGGAACCAGCATAGCAGTTAAAATAGTAAAATAACGTCATTCTCAGCACTAAATTTCCACATCAACTTGGACTTAGGCTTAATTCTTCTTCCTGTAGGAGAGTGCACAAAGTATCCCCACACATATATCTTCACCTGCCTATGCTGAACTCTTGCAGTTGAGCTTGGTAAAAGTTGTTAATCTTCCTATCATTTCTGTGGCTCCAGTTTTGGGAAGCATGATCTGTATATCTCTGTCATTTAGCATGCTCACATCCGCATATTCGACAGTTCGTAGTGAGGGTACTGTTATATAACTGTATGCATGCCATTCCTGTATTATATGCATTACAATTATGCATACATACATTGAATCTATCAATCACCAATCAACCACCAATCAAAGGTGGTTCCAGGGGATGCAAAAAAGAGATCAATAAGCATTGGAGAATTAAAGTGAAATATGCTGTCCATTGCCAAGCTACTTCCTCTATTACATGCCACAGTGAAGTATTGCAATTTTGAAGCCCCATGGTGAGTGGGAGACAAAAGAACATTTCTGATGTGGTGGAAATGGAGGTATATTTCAAATGTTGCAGAATTGAATGAAATACATTTCAGTCATTATGATCGCCCTCATTAAAAATAATGTGAAACAAGGTGTGTATTGTTTATACCTTGCCAAGGACATATAATGAATAATAATTTAAAATTACACAAAGACCAAGCTAATATAACACAAACTACTCATATTGGATTGCCTAAAACATACTGACATTGAACCACTGAATATCAGTCACCAAAGGATGAGGCATCTGCAATGTTCATGCTAAGCATTGTGATTATATATAGTGAATATTTTGCTTGTGATTTTCCAAAGAAAGGGTGGGGAAACAAGGGTATTATTGTGCTTTAAGGTATTCATGAGACAAGTTTTGCACACATTTTGTTAGTTAGTTATTGGTTTTACGACACGTCGACCGTTCAGTCATGCAGCGTCGCCAATCTCTCACGCCGATTGGTCGCGGGCGAAGAGTAGCGACAGGTGAGACTCGAACCCACAACCTTTCGATTGTGAGACGAGCATCTTGCCCCTAGACCACTCGTCCCCTGCACACATTTTGTCTCCATGAAACAAGCAAAGGTGCTAGGTTTGGTAATGTTGGGTTTTCTTAACCTTCCCAATCTTTCTGGCCATATCCTCACACCCCATCTTGGGGGGGGGGGTGATAACCCCCTCTAATCTCCAAACTAAGCATCACATGAAAACAAGTGGTGTCATCGAAAAGCGCTCGACGAGTAGGGCCAGAACCCCCGCCCCCAAACAATTTTATCACCTCAAAAGTGACGTCACTATGGGGCCTAGGTTTTCACGACTTACATCATGTTTTAGGCTCTGGGGAGTACATTTTGGGGAGATTAAAAAAAAATTCCTTCCTTTTCTGGAATCAGAAAAGGAAGGCGAAATCGACCATGGCCCTAACATTTTTGTCCACCCAAAAATCAGAATTTATATTTTTTGAAATTTCAAAATTGAGTTCAATTTTCTTTACTTTTTTCTAATGGGTGAGCGGACCAAAAAGCGTTGTTCGAAGTCAACTTGCTCCCATAAAAATGCATATTTTAGCCAGAATCTTTGTCTTTAGCCCTAATGAACAAACATGCAAAACTAATAAGTAGTCAAAAATTCCTCTGGTGCATTTTGTTTCATCCCTAAAGATAAGCAAACGCTGAAAGTTTCATTACAATATCTATATCTGTTAGTGTGATGACTGGCTGAACTTTTCTGGAGGTGACCTCACTTGACCTTGACTAGCTCATTGACCTTAGAAGACCTGACCTCAAAAGTTTCAGACAACATGCCAAATTGATGTGGGAAAAGGTATGCCAAATTTCGGCGCGCTATCGCGCGCCGTTCTTTCACTATCCGCGGAAAACCTGGGGGGGATGCATATCAACCCCCCCCCCCCCCCCCAGATGGGACAGGTTAAGTTTTTCTTTTTCATCCTTCATCTTTTCTTCAAAAATAAGCTAGGCTAGATTATGTTAGGTTAGGTTAGGTTTTTAAGTGAAAAAAAAACGGATGATTGTTTTTCATCAAAAAATGCTTATATGGGTGCTTAGGTTGATGTAACAATATGTCATACTGATGAGATTGCCTATGGGTGCACATTGGAGCATGATTGGAGGAGTTTGGAATTGTTGAGGAGTGTGATATGCAATAGCAGGTGAATGGTGCTAGATAGGCTGGGATATATAGTTCCCTCGGAACTTGAAATAATGGATTGATTGTGGTGTGAGCATGTACTTTTCTGGTACCTTTTCTAGATAGCCTTGACCCAGATGGGACCCTGTGGCTTTTATTAAGCCCTAACACTTTATGACTTTATGACTTAGGTTAGGTTATGTCAGACTTTTAATTTTTACATTACTTTTTATGCTCCATTACCCCACTCAATGCACTTTCTTAGTGTTATTTTGCCTGTCCACTGAAAAATAAGCATTTGCCAAGGAAATGAGTGGTCACATCATGTTCACCACATTTATAAGCATTGCAATGGAAAAGGGAATTATAATGATTAAAATAACCTACCTTCAAGCACAAATTTACCAAAACAAAGTTTGATAAGCTTCAAGAAGTCCAGTTCATTCTTATGAGTTGCACTCCAGTGCTTCTTCTATATCAATACCCAAAAATTATTTTTTTTGTAAATAACTTAACCAAACATCACATACAAAACAAATATTCACAAATTTATACATTTGTTTTTTCTTCAAAATGTTTCCAATTAAAAACCTAACCTAGCCTAACCTCTTTACTTTACAGATGGATGCACATGCTTAAATTGATCTCATTAATGCACTAAACTACCTACCATAGCACCATCTAACCAAATATAGCATACAGTAGTTTTTAAGCATCTTCCCAATGTTTTATTTGAAATTGTTCAATTCCACAAAAAGTAACCAAACCATCTGTTTTCCTATAGTGGTAAAACATTTATAAAACTGACATTGTAGATCCCTTTTTCAACAATACAAACAAATCTTCTGCCATTTTGGACTCCACAAGAAATTGCGATCAGCCAGAAACAGTTGGGTCAGTCAGGAGTGAATCAAAAGAATTTGCTGAATTATAATTAACTGGTGTATTTTTTTTGTACAGTATTGGGGTTTAATGTTCAATTACTGCAGGTGGACAGCTATGGAATGCTTCAATATATGCTTCTCTAAAACTTCATGATAAAATAATTTGGTAAATTTGTGCTTTAGTGTTTTATACATTCTTGGAATGCATCTTTCCAAAGCTATGGTTATGAATATGAGTACGATGATGGGAACACTCATTTTCTGTGCAAATGCTTACTTTTCAATTTAAAGCTGCACTGGACTCAAATATCTGCACATTGCTGTCTGCATGCAATGTACAGATTAACCATTTACATACTAATCAAACTTGGAAGAGGAGTTTTACTTCCTTGCATTTCATTTTGCTGAACTTGCATTATAAATCTTGTGTGCAAACTATCTATTAGCAGATGTAGTGGCTACTCTAAGTAGGTATATACATTCTGCTCAAGATACACTCTCAAGTTCCTGTTGCTTGTCCTGTCTTATCTGATAACTCCATTTCCCTCTAATCTAGGGGACTGATGTACCTGCAAATATGAGGTGCCCTCGATCAGCCACAAAACTCACCCCTGGGTGAGATGGTACTTCAGAATATGGAGTGCCAATCAGGTGATAGAACCAGGGAAAAGCAAAATAACACCAAAGGGGGGGGGGGGCTTTGAGTTAGGCAACAGCATACAACATAATATCAACAACAAAAAATGTAGCATAACCTAACCTAGCCTAACCTACCTTTGGACAAAAAATAAAACAATGCAAACAACTTATGCTCTTAGAAGCTTCCAGATTACAAAAATAACATAACCAACCTAACTTAACATGGGGCCACAGTAGCTCAGTTCGTAGAGCGTCAAACTCTTGATCACAAGATTGTGGGTTCGAGTCTCACAACCAACGGCATTTGCAGAGTCCACCAGCGCCCAATCGGAGTGAGAGGTTGGCGATGCTATGACCTACTGGTTGAATCAGTCATAAAAGAACCCAAGGCTCTTCTTATAACCTGCCTTTTAATAATTTTTTTTATTGAAACATTTTCTACTTTTTAAAAACCTCAACTAAACTAACCTGGTATTTTTGTCTTAAAGGGTGTTTTGGGAATTTTGGGATTTTTTTTGCGGAATACCGTGTTTATGAACGTGATTCGGAAGATGCGATCATTCGTTTTCTCCGTAAATGCTTACGTCTCGGTTAATCTTAGCGATAATATCTATAACGCGCCATATATGCCAAACCGCTGTTTTTTGTTGCATAATTTATCCATCCCTCACCTGGCACTTGTCAGACATGATTAAAGGGACATTCAACACTTCACTCAGTTGATTCAACACTTTTTCACGTAAAAAATGCTTAATTTCCGCCTCTTTGCCACATACATGACACAGCACCACTATTCTACAGGAACGCCCAAAAAAACTAAGCAGAGCACGGCTTGCGGCCATGATGTACGGATGACGTCACAATAAATATTACGCTTGTGTTTTTAAATTATAATATATGAGTTTATATTAGTTTAGATAAGAGTAGATTGTATTATGTTAGGTTAGGTTTTCCTATTTAATTATTAATTATCATACTGCTTGTTGGAAGTCGTGAGGAAAGCCGACGAGACCGAGCAGAAGCCGACTCTTTTAAATATCACTTTGCGGTCTGTCACGATAAACATTACACTTGTTTTTAAATTAAAATATATGAGTTTATATTAGTTTAGATAAGAGTAGATTGTATTATGTTAGGTTAGGTTAGGTTAGATTTTCCTATTTAATTATGAATTATCATACTATTTGTTGGAAGTCGTGATGCAAGACGAGACCGAGCAGAAGCCGGCTGTTAGCCGTGCTGTTTAGTTTTTTCGGGGTTGTGGTGGAATGGTAGTGGTGTGTCATGTATGTGGCAAAGAGGCAGAAATGAAGCATTTTTGATGTGAAAAAGTGTTGAATCAACTGCGCGAAGTGTTGAATGTCCCTTTAATCACGTCTGAGAAGCGCCAGGTGAGGGATGGATAAATTATGTAACAAACAGCGGTGTGGCATATATGGCGCATTTTATATATTATCGCTAAGATTAACCGAGATGTAAGCATTTACGGAGAAAACGAATGATCGCATCTTCCGAATCAAGTTCATAAACATCGTATTCCGCAAAAAAAATCCCAAAATTCCCAAAACACCTTTTAAGACAAATTTACCACTAACATAACCTAGCCAAGCCTGACCAATTTGTTTGCTTCATTGAGGCAAAATGCATATAAAACTTGTCCCATGACCACCTAAAAGCACAATATTGCCAATAATTTGCCCCAGCCAGGTCCAGTCTGGTCCCTCATGTCAATATTATTTCAACTTACAAATATGTTCCTACCTAGGTAGGTAGGTAGGTAAGTAAGTGGGTAGGGAGGCCTACCTACAAAGCTGCACTCTCAGGCTTCCCCTCACAGACAAGCACACTTTGACTTACTCTCTTTATCGCTGGCTCCTTTGGAGACGCCTAGTATCTCATACAAATCGTCCTTGCCAAACAACTCAATACAGCTTTTCAATAACGACATAATTACTAGAGAGCAAAATTGTGACCTATACCAGGGTATCCTAAACAATGTACTTGCACCACCTTATGCACACATCCCTATGAAATCTACTTTTACAAGCTGGAGTGGTGGATGCGCCTTGAGCAGTCGCAGTTTCCTGTTTGGCGCTTTATTTTTGTTCGCAGACGTCATTTTGTTGCTGCTCTAAAATAATTTCAGAATTGTTTCTTTTTTGTTATATCCATTTAGCATTTTGTTTTTCATTGGAATTGCTAATACAAAGTAAAAGTATTGATAAGTATTATTATTTGAAGTAGACAATTATTGTAACCAATTCCCTAAAAGAATTGAAGAATTTACGTATTATTTTGGGATAATTATTTTACAGAAGAATATTTTTAACGCCTGACCAATTTTCTCTCATCGGAGGCATAAATGGCGCTTAACCTACGAATACTGGCTGGATAGAAATATATGCTCGAGAATATACCGAATGCAGGGGCCTTGTCGAGCAATATCTTATGTCCATGATAGGAAAGTTCATGTCGCAGGGGTTGGCAATCTTCGGTTTAATAGGTCCAGAAAAAAGTCATGGGAGGTAACACATACCACACTAGGTGTGGCGAATTAATAGTTTTATCTAATGGGAACAAAACTGCAGTAAGAAGCCAAGCAGCTCATGAATTCAATCATGGACTTGTTTTCAGCTGTGCCCCTTTGCGTGATAACCAAGTATTTGAGGTTGTGATAGAGGCCAAGGTGAGGTTATATTATGCTTGAATTGCATGATGATATGCAAGCATATGAGTTCTTCCCAAACTGCACATTTTCTGAACAGCTTTGGGTATGAGTGAGACTCCCGGGTGGTGGTACCTACTCTGCTTGTTGGCTGCATCTATAGAAGCCCTACATCAGGTGCATGCCATACCAGCCAACTATGCTGTCTGCTAAGAACAGTGGCAAGCAGGAATTCCTCTCATTTGGTCATCATGGGTGATTTTGATATTAACTGGGAACATACTCTATCCCAAGGACCTGAATCCCATCTGTCTCATTTGTACTTGGATGCTCTTGGAGACTTTCCTACACCAGCATGTCCAAAGGCCTATTAATTTCAAGCATGGTAATCATTCACACATCCTTGACCTATTCCATACAAGTAAATATGATTTGGTTCAAGACATCACTCACCTCCTAGGACTGGAAAGAGTGACCATGTGGTAGGTATTGAAGTTTAACCTGACTTGTTATGTAACACCCACAACAAATGAAATTACCCAAGCCAGCCCTTCATAGAGGTGACTACAAGAGAAGGTAAGTGCTATTAAGAAAGGTCCACTGAAAATCATTGGAGACCCTAGGCCTGGAGGAGAGCTATTACTTGTTCCATTCAAATTTGGATGGCATATCTAGAACCTGCATCCCAAGACTTCCAATGATGGTGCTTCAGCTGTCAGCATGGTCCTACTGACAGCTAAAGCATAACCCTCAACAATGATAGGGAAAGCAGAACCCAATGGAAGTGTCCCCCGGGATTGAAGGAGTTGTGGGAGGATCTCCCAGACAGCATACTCATAGCCATAAGGCCTCTGGGGTAGTCAAAGGTGGTCAGGATTAGCTGAAGGGGCTCTGTTAGCTGAGCACAATCCAACAGAGTGGTAGGGGCTCAATAATGGGAGGCTCAGAACAGCAGAAGAGGCCTCTAACATTGGAAGGGATCCAGGCCTCAGAAGAGTTCTTGCATCAGAAGGAGCCCAGTAGTTGAAGGGAGTTCAGCTAGATAAAGGGGAAGGACTATTGACTCCTAAGCTCCCCTCTGGCTGTGCAACTTGATCACTCTATTGCTAGTTGGTATAATTGGTATAGTTGGTAGTAGCTGTATATTTATCAAGTATGAAGTATCTCTTGAAGGTGTATGTGCTCTGAATGATTCATTTGCTCTACATTATCAAGCTAGGGTACATATTGGGGCACTTCACTGTTTGATGTTTTTGCATTGCTTTCTTTGTATAATTTGTTGGATGCATGACTGATGTGTTCACAGCACATTCTAGTAGTCTATGCAGGTCTTTGCTTTGCATATGTCAGAAATGCCTGAATATCTCATATACAGGGTTGGATTCAGCTTTTAATTTCTGGATTTGGTGAGGAAAATTTTACTGCATTCCAGATCAGAGAGGATAATTTTCTTTCTGTTTCCTGATGCATGTCAAGAATTTCTTTATGCACCTTCCAGTCAGTTTTTTGTGGCATGTTTATCAAAGGTCAATGAGTATGCAGTCATTTTCAAACAATGTCTTGCATCTTTTGCAAATAAAAAAATGGATAAACTCCAGGGGGGGGTGATGTTCTGGATGGCAAGCATCCAGGACAAGGCCATGTTTCCAACCCTGCTCACATACTTTTATTTGTTTTGTCCTGATGATATTGCAGCAGCCTTGTTGCAGAACAGCCACTGACTGCTGTCACAGCAATGGTCGTGTAATGCACTGTTGACTGCCGCAGGTGAATTCATGGAGCGGAGGGCTGCAGATCGGCGTCACTCCGTGCAATCCGTGCACACTGGAGCTCCCTGCCAGCGCCATGGACCTCCGCGACGGCACCTGGGTTGGTACTGGTCCGTACGGGCCGGGCGGCTGTGCCTGGAGTTTCCCTGGCCGATGCCGGGCCACAGTACTGGCGGTGGCGGTGGCAGCGCCTGAGCAGCAGTTGCTGTCGCGAGTCTCACGACTAGCACCGATAGCGGGCACGGCAGCAGCCGCCGTGGCTGCTGTCATTTGGTGCCAACCGGGATGACACGTCTGGCGCCAACCGTGATGACACGTCTGGCGCCAACCTTGATGACACGTCTGGCGCCAACCGTGATGACACGTCTGGCGCCAACCGTGATGACACGTCTGGCGCCAACCGTGATGTAGGGTTTAACACCTGGCTCACAGATGGTGTCACGTTTGTCTGAATCACGGGACTGACGCTTGCAACTGTCCGTCGCCAGATTATGTCGGGCAGCTCCGTGTCGCGCGACGGTCGTTCTGTGATGGAGCTCTACGGCTCCGACTTGGACCAGCTGGGCGAGGGCGACACCGTGGGCGTGTCGCGGTCCTCGGAGGTGAGTGGCGGTCCTCGGAGGTGAGTGGCGGTCCTCGGAGGTGAGTGGCGGTCCTCAGAGGTGAGTGGCGGTGGGGGGGGCTGAGACGAGAGACGGGGTGAGTGGCGGGTGTGGTCCTCGGAGGTGAGTGGCGGTCCTCGGAGGTGAGTCGCGGTGGTGGGGAGGTGAGACGAGAGACGAGTGGGGAGTGTGACACCGTGGGCGTGTCGCGGTCCTCGGAGGTGAGTGGCGGTCCTCAGAGGTGAGTCGCGGTGGTGGGGAGGTGAGACGAGAGACGAGTGGGGAGTGTGACACCGTGGGCGTGTCGCGGTCCTCGGAGGTGATTGGCGGTCCTCAGAGGTGAGTCGCGAGTGGTGAGTCGCGGTGGTGGGGAGGTGAGACGAGAGACGAGTGGGGAGTGTGACACCGTGGGCGTGTCGCGGTCCTCGGAGGTGATTGGCGGTCCTCGGAGGTGAGTCCGTGGTGGTGGGGGAGGTGAGACGAGAGCCGAGTGGGCGGGGGGGGGGGGGGGGGGGGGGGGGGGGGGGGGGGGGAGGGAAGAAGACGAGTGGGGAGTGTGACACCGTGGGCGTGTCGCGGTCCTCGGAGGTGAGTTGAGGTGAGTCGTGGCGGTGGGGAGGTGAGACGAGAGACGAGTGGGGGAGTGTGACACCGTGGGCGTGTCGCGGTCCTCGAGGTGAGTGCGGTCCTCGGAGGTGAGTCGCGGTGGCGGTGGGGAGGTGAGACGAGAGACGAGTGGGGAGTGTGACACCGTGGGCGTGTCGCGGTCCTCGGAGGTGATTGGCGGTCCTCAGAGGTGAGTCGTGGCGGTGGGGAGGTGAGACGAGAGCCGAGTGGGAGAGTGTGACACCGTGGGCGTGTCGCGGTCCTCGGAGGTGAGTGGCGGTCCTCAGAGGTGAGTCGCGGTGGTGGGGAGGTGAGACGAGAGCCGAGTGGGGAGTGTGACACTGTGGGCGTGTCGCCGGTCCTGGAGGTGTGTGGCGGTCCTCAGAGGTGAGTCGTGGCGGTGGGGAGGTGAGACGAGAGACGAGTGGGGAGTGTGACACCGTGGGCGTGTCGCGGTCCTCGGAGGTGATTGGCGGTCCTCAGAGGTGAGTCGTGGCGGTGGGGAGGTGAGACGAGAGCCGAGTGGGAGAGTGTCACGCCGTGCGCGTGTCGCGGTCCTCAGATGTGAGTCGTGGCGGTGGGGAGGTGAGACGAGAGCCGAGTGGGAGAGTGTCACGCCGTGGGCGTGTCGCCGTCCTCAAATATGTGGCGAAGCGGGTGGGGAGGTGAGATGAGGGTCGGGTGGTGAGACGAGGCTCTGATGAGGTAGGAGAGAGTACCACCGTCTTCAAAGGTAAGGCAAGGTGGGTGTGGAGGGAGGGTGAGGCTCTCGTCAAGTGGAAGGGGTAATCCAGTTGATATGGTACGGTTCTTAGAGGCAAGGTGGGAGCAAGTGGCGAGGTAAGATGAAGTTCAGGTGGGGAGGTGAGACAAGGGTCGAACGGGAGAGGCTTGGTGAGAGTCCCCGCCAGAGGTCAGATGGGGAGGTGAGATTAAGGTCAGATGTGGACAGTACTGCCAAGCTTTCTGATTTGGATGTGAACTAGCGCGGAGCTGATAATAATTTTCCACTGATGTCCGACTGCCATTAATAATTACCACTTCCACCGTTGCATATTAAGTACTCAAAGCATCAATGAAGGATATTACATCAAGATACAGGGATTGTCAGACCCTACACTGTTAGCCCAGCTCATTGGAACCGATTATACAGAGCGTGTCATGCTGAAATTTCTCCTTTCTGTTATTTTTCTTCTTGTGATTGTTCAAATTCACCCTACATTGTCGGCAATAGTTTTTCCCTGCAAACATCTCAACTCAAGGTCGAATCGGTACCCCAGGGTGAGACCATGGTCAGGCAGTGAATTGAAACAGTGCTACGGTTGGCTCATGCGGTGCCAATTTTATATGGGTTCTCAGTTGACGTGGCTGTGCTCTGTCGCCAGGGCGAGCTGGCGTTTTACGTGAACGGCACGCCCCAGGGCGTAGCCGGCACGGGGCTGGGTCAGCCACTGTGGGCCGTGGTGGACCTGTACGGCAAGTGCGCTCAGGTGTCAGTTATCAACTCCAGCCGGCGCAGCGAACGTGAGTGCGCGGCGTGAAGAGGGGGCAGATCGGTCAGGCATTTGTCAGCTGAAGCAATCTTGCCTCATTCACACAGTTGCTCTGCCATTCCCTCTTCTAAAGCTACTCATTACTTTTCGCGGAATCGGGGCGCTACACAACCAGTAGCAGTTGATGTGCCCCTGAGCTCAAATAATCAATCAATCTTCCCGGAATCGGAAAGCAATCAGTTCATCATTGTTCAGCAGTGCTATGTATGGCTATGATTTTTAACCTTAGTTTTGTGTATGTGCTTACAACTCGCTTTGTTTTGTCGTGGGTAGTGATCGATTGTGAGCATATCCGGTATGTGATGATCAATGTAGTTTGTAGGTGGCTCCTACGTGCATAGTTTGAAGGTGTTAACCGATATAGTTTGTAGGCGCTAACTGACGTTGTCTGTTGCCCTTAACTGATGTATATAGGATCCAATTTATATAGTTTTTAGGAGACAATATATGTTACTTGTAGGCAATGACCGATGTAGTTTGCGAGTGATAGCCGATGTAGTTTATAGCAATAACCAACAGCGATGTCTGGTGTGGTTTGCAGGCATTGACGTGTGTTCGTAGACGAGAATCGATGTGGTCGGCAGGTTACAGTAGGTGTAGCAGGGATAACAGATCAAATATACAGACGATGATCAGTGTGGTTTGCGGCCCATAACCGGTGTGGCTTACAGGCGAGGACCGGTGTGATTTACGGGCGCAAAATGACCTCAGTAGTCGAGGCGCCCTAAAACCCAAATAACTAACTAACGGTGTGATTTACGGCCGATAACCGGTCTAGCTTGCAGGCAATGACCGGTGTAATTTGCAGCCGATAATCGGTGTGATTTACAGGCGATAACCGGTGTGATTTGCAGGCGATAACCGGTGTGATTTACAGACGATAACCGGTGCGGTTTGCGGCCGATAGCCGGTGTGATTTACAGGTGATAACCGGTGTGATTTTCAGGAGATAACCGGTGTGATTTACAACAATAACCGGTGTGGTTTGCGGCCGATAGCCGGTGTGATTTACAGGCGATAACCGGTGTGATTTGCAGGCGATAACCAGTGTGATTTACAGGCGATAACCGGTGTGATTTGCAGGCGATAACCGGTGTGATTTGCAGGCGATAACCGGTGCGGCGCGCCGGAAGGAGCCGACGGTCTGCGCTTCCACGGCCGGCACGGCGCGCTGGTGCTGCTGACCGGCGCTGACCGGACGGCCGAGAGGCGCCGGCCGCTCGACGAGTTCAACAACGGCGTCGTGCTCACCCACCGGCCGCTGCGTGATGATGAGCTGTTCGAGGTGGGACGGGGTGGGATCGAGGAGCACGGGCAGATATTGGGGAGGGGGCTCGCTGGCATGTATGACCTGCAAGTTGACTGACGTTCGTGCTCTTTCTGTGGTTGCACTCACGTCGACCAATGAGGGTTCAAGGAGGGAAAGATAGGGCTTCGAATTGACGAGAAGCCGAACTATGTATGTTGATGATGGAAAGTGGTTGCCCGACTTGTTTATCCGATTGCTACCTGGGATGGCAGATGCCTGTCTGATTTGCCTGAGGTGCTCCTTGAGCAGGTGGGTGATTTATTGGATCAAATCCGGTCGCATCCACCGATAGCCGATCAGTCCGAACCTGGCGCATGACAGAAAGGTCAGAGTTTGTCGCGAGATCAACATGTCCGAATTTGTCGCGTGGTTGGTAAGTGCTGGTCTCACGCGTAGCCGACAGGTTCGGGTCTGGTTCCAAACCGAAGTGCATGGCCGTAATGTGTGTCCGACGCCTGCCTGACAGATTCGGATCGACCGTCTGGTGGCCAAGTGGTCCGGCTCGATTGAGGCGGGCATCACCACCCACTGCCCGGACACGCTCAAGATCCCGGCCACCATGACCAACCTGCGCACGGGCACCATCATGATGTCCGGCTCGGGCATCCTCACCAACGGCAAGGGCACGCGCCGCGAGTACGGCACCTTCAACCTGGACGAGCTCAAGGTGAGCGACTGGTGGCTGGGCAGAGGTACAGTGGACGTAGCCGATGGTTAAACCCGGGATCATGGAGATCTGCGACAGTGTTGCCAGTGACTCGCACTGCGTTGGATTTGTATGCGGAACTCGCAGATGTGTAGGGTGTAGCCTCCGGGTTACCGAATTCGGGTGGCATGATTCTGGTTATATCAGGAACCATTTCTTCTCTTGACTGGACTTGGAGTTCCATTTTTGTACTGAATTTGGAGTTCCTTTTTTTGTGTTCATAGTATGCTAGTAATACAAGCGAAACCGGAAAACCATGAGATGTAGTCGCTAGCTTTCTTTCAAAACTATGCGAGATACTATCATTGGAACGAGCGCTGGGGAATATGAACACTCCAGGCTTTGATAATTGGTTGATAAAAAGGCAATATATCGAAATCTGGAACTTCGGGTCGCTTCAACTGATAGTTGTCGTATGTAGTTCATTGCTGGGCTGCACCACTCAACCATTAAACGAGAAGGGGAAAGCCGATTGTCTGGCGATCACAGTATTGGTGGCTGGTGGAGAGCCGGCACGGCCGCTTCCCCGCGTCAGCCTGACGGCGGCGGCGCGTGCGGCCCGCTGCTGGCAGGAGGGCGATCGGATCGCCATGATGCGGCGCAGCAACAACACGCTGCACTTCTTCATCAACGGGCTGGACCAGGGCGTGGCGGCCGCCAACGCTCCGGCCACCGTGTGGGGCGTGGTCGACCTGTACGGCATGACCGTCAAGGTATGGCCCCGCCCAGGCGACCGCCGTCACAGCCGTACCAGGCTACCGCCGTCACACACGTACCAGGCGACCGCCGTCACACACGTACCAGGCGACCGCCGTCACAGCCGTACCAGGCGACCGCCGTCACAGACGTACCAGGCGACCGCCGTCACAGACGTACCAGGCTACCGCCGTCACAGCCGTACCAGGCGACCGCCGTCACAGCCGTACCAGGCCACCGCCGTCACAGACGTACCAGACGACCGCCGTCACAGACGTACCAGGCTACCGCCGTCATAGCCGTACCAGGCGACCGCCGTCACACACGTACCAGGCGACCGCCGTCACAGACGTACCAGGCGACCGCCGTCACAGACGTACCAGGCGACCGCCGTCACAGACGTACCAGGCGACCGCCGTCACAGACGTACCAGGCTACCGCCGTCACAGCCGTACCAGGCGACCGCCGTCACAGCCGTACCAGGCCACCGCCGTCACAGACGTACCAGACGACCGCCGTCACAGACGTACCAGGCGACCGCCGTCACAGCCGTACCAGGCGACCGCCGTCACAGACGTACCAGGCGACCGCCGTCACAGACGTACCAGGCTACCGCCGTCACAGCCGTACCAGGCGACCGCCGTCACAGCCGTACCAGGCGACCGCCGTCATAGCCGTACCAGGCCACCGCCGTCATAGCCGTACCAGGCGACCGCCGTCACAGCCGTACCAGGCGACCGCCGTCACAGCCGTACCAGGCCACCGCCGTCACACACGTACCAGGCGACCGCCGTCACAGACGTACCAGGCTACCGCCGTCATAGCCGTACCAGGCCACCGCCGTCACACACGTACCAGGCTACCGCCGTCATAGCCGTACCAGGCCACCGCCGTCACACACGTACCAGGCTACCGCCGTCATAGCCGTACCAGGCCACCGCCGTCACAGACGTACCAGGCGACCGCCGTCATAGCCGTACCAGGCCACCGCCGTCACACACGTACCAGGCGACCGCCGTCACAGACGTACCAGACGACCGCCGTCACAGACGTACCAGGCGACCGCCGTCCCAGACGTACCAGGCAACCGCCGTCACACACGTACCAGGCGACCGCCGTCACAGCCGTACCAGGCGACCGCCGTCACAGCCGTACCAGGCAACCGCCGTCATAGCCGTACCAGGCCACCGCCGTCACACACGTACCAGGCGACCGCCGTCACAGACGTACCAGGCGACCGCCGTCACACACGTACCAGGCAACCGCCGTCACACACGTACCAGGCCACCGCCGTCACAGACGTACCAGGCTACCGCCGTCATAGCCGTACCAGGCCACCGCCGTCACAGACGTACCAGGCGACCGCCGTCATAGCCGTACCAGGCCACCGCCGTCACACACGTACCAGGCGACCGCCGTCACAGACGTACCAGACGACCGCCGTCACAGACGTACCAGGCGACCGCCGTCCCAGACGTACCAGGCGACCGCCGTCACACACGTACCAGGCAACCGCCGTCACACACGTACCAGGCCACCGCCGTCACAGACGTACCAGGCTACCGCCGTCATAGCCGTACCAGGCCACCGCCGTCACAGACGTACCAGGCTACCGCCGTCATAGCCGTACCAGGCCACCGCCGTCACAGACGTACCAGGCGACCGCCGTCACAGACGTACCAGGCTACCGCCGTCACACACGTACCAGGCAACCGCCGTCACACGTACCAGGCCACCGCCGTCACAGACGTACCAGGCCACCGCCGTCACAGACGTACCAGGCGACCGCCGTCACAGCCGTACCAGGCGACCGCCGTCACAGACGTACCAGGCGACCGCCGTCACACACGTACCAGGCGACCGCCGTCACAGACGTACCAGGCGACCGCCGTCACACACGTACCAGGCGACCGCCGTCACAGACGTACCAGGCGACCGCCGTCACAGCCGTACCAGGCAACCGCCGTCACACGTACCAGGCGACCGCCGTCACACACGTACCAGGCCACCGCCGTACACACGTACCAGGCGACCGCCGTCACACGTACCAGGCGACCGCCGTCACAGACGTACCAGGCTACCGCCGTCATAGCCGTACCAGGCGACCGCCGTCACACACGTACCAGGCAACCGCCGTCACACACGTACCAGGCGACCGCCGTACACACGTACCAGGCGACCGCCGTCACAGACGTACCAGGCAACCGCCGTCACACACGTACCAGGCGACCGCCGTCACACACGTACCAGGCGACCGCCGTCACAGACGTACCAGGCTACCGCCGTCATAGCCGTACCAGGCGACCGCCGTCACACACGTACCAGGCGACCGCCGTCACAGACGTACCAGGCGACCGCCGTCACAGACGTACCAGGCGACCGCCGTCACAGACGTACCAGGCGACCGCCGTCCCAGACGTACCAGGCCACCGCCGTTCCAGACGTACCAGGCAGCCGCCGGGCCGTCGGCCCTCTGGCCGAGTCTGTTCGGGACACTGTCGGCTCCGTGCTCGGCGGGTGTTTGTGGCAAATGGCGAATTGTTGGCCGGGCGCGAGCCATAAAGCCGCACGTGAAAAGCGCGGTAAGGCGCAACGTATGGGTAGGGATCTCTTGTAGCCAGCCGTTTCAGGATATTGTTCGATGTTTTGCTGTGGCAGTTTCCTGTGTTGCTTCCATGTTCTAAAGTATTCCTATCCACTTCGGTATCGGCGTTCGCAATGAGGCGACCAACAACGCCGACGGCTGCTAAGTCTGACCACTGCTTAGGTAGTGTGTGTAGTCCTGTGGGTGCGAGATTGGCCCGGGGGTAATGCAAGCCTACGAAAAATGGTTGTGTTCGTGTTTGGTGGCATTCATAGTTGAATGTATTGCATGGGTGTGGCATGGTCGATGTCAATATTCAGGTCCATGTTGTGTCCAGGCCAGTTTCAAGACTCTCTGTATGGCCGGATCAGTCCTGAGCCCCTGCATGGTGACCCAGGTCAGCATCGTGGACGGCGGCGGCCGGACGCCGACCGCGGACCAGACGGAGCCGCTGCCGGACAACTCGCGCGGCCTGACTCTGCCGCAGCTGTCGGCCGACGCCGACCTGCTGACGTTCCACCCGAGCTGTGGCAGCCACTCGGCAGTCATTGGGGATGGTCGCACCGCTCACCGGCCAAAGTGAGGGGTGGGACTGTACCTAGCACCGGTCAAGGTGAGGGGTGGGCCTGTACCGAGCACCGATCAAGGGGAGGGTGGGCCTGTACCGAGTACTGGTCAAGGTAAGGGGTGGTGCTGTACCGAGTACCGGTCAAAGTGAGGGGTGGTGCTGTACCGAGTACCGGTCAAAGTGAGGGGTGGCGCTTTGCCGAGTACCGGCCAAAGTGAGGGGTGGGACTGGGCAAAGGGGAAGAAACATTACACTGTCCAGGTGATGGCAAGAGTGTCAGTTGAAGGGGAAAGGTGGGAGAACATGCGAGGCCGCGTCGCACGCCGTTGAAAGCTTAGGCTAGTAGGCGGAGATCGGGGACGAGTGGTCTAGGGGTAAGATGCTCGTCTCACAATCGAAAGGTTGTGGGTTCGAGTCTCACCTGTCGCTACTCTTCGCTCGCGACTAATCGGCGTGAGAGATTGGCGACGCTACATGACTCAACGGTCGACGTGTCGTAAAACCAATAACCAACCAACCGGAAGGCGGAGATCGAGAGGAGGATCGAGGTCTCAACATGCGTCGATCAAAGTGCTTGTCAAGCAACATCTGCCGCGCCCTGTTCGAGGCGGAGCCTGGCAGAGAACACCAGGCGGTGCTAGCAGCCTTCAAGTCGAAACGCGCTGAACTATAACCAATCATTCAATCTTGGTAAGGCTGCATCGCGGCCAAGTCACTGCAGACGCTGCAGTTGGTCGTCACGAAGTCGACGCCTGTTGCCAAGCATTCGATCGACAACTCTGTTGTAGGAGCGTATGGTATGCGGATGCCGTGCTGTGGTATACACGGACCATACATCATTACATCCGGGCATCGCGCCATTGATCTGCACGGATCTGCTCAGATCCCTGCCTCCTCAATACGTTGACACATTAATTGCCCAAGGTGCCAAGTGTGTAAAAACCGAAACATGTCTTGGGAAGGAAGAGTGACGGAAAAATCTGGCACGTGACAGCTCTGCTTCCATATAGTGGCCTTCTGGCACATTTTTTCAAGCACGAGAGTGGTTCTTGCTGGAGCAGGAGTTTACCACCACCTACCACGCCCCGTTGTTTTTCGAACACCCTTGATATGGTAAATCCCTTGCCCTGAGCCAGTTATGCACTAAGCTGGTCACGTGGTGACACCGGGATCACGAACACGCTGAGGTTGGTGGGGTGCAGAGCTGTCGGATGAAGTTAGAGGATCGGAGGAGGGACACCTGTCCCCATATGACAGATCTTACGAAAAGACGTTCTCTTCAATTTATTTCGTGTCTCGATGCATTTTGAAAGGAATTGCCCATGTCCCTCGCTTTCAAAGCTGTTCGCCCCCTTCTGCCCCCCGGTCGTCGACAGTGCCCACTTTGGGTTAAATAACACCGACTGTGGCGTGTGGTGCAGCTTTTTAGACCAATTTCGTTCTGCACCTGGGGTACCGATACCGACCTCATGCTCTATCTCCACTGGGTACGTCGTCACTGATTCAAACGCACTCGTTGAAGCTCGGCTGGCATCATTCGCCAATCAGAGTGCGCGCGCACTGTCCAAAGTGAACCAGTCCGCGATCGGCAGGGTTTGGAGACGGCTCAGCGGTAGCGTGCAGCTGCGCGGAGGACTGTTGTGCAGTGCTGAGGCCAAGACCGAGGCCGACAAGAGCAGCGCGCTTTCTCTATATCAGCTGTCTTGATGCGTTCCCGTGTCTTGATGCGCTCACGTTGCCGTGACACTACTGACTTCTCCTTCCGACGCGGTAGTCGTGAAGCTCCCTCCGCGGCGGCAATACTGACGCTTTCCCTCCGCGGCGGCAATGCTGACGCACTCCGTCCTCGGTGTCAGTACTGACGCTCTTCCTCTGCGGCGGCAATGCTGACGCTTTCCCTCCGCTGCGGCAATACTGACATCTCCCTCCGCCTCTCCCTCCGTGGCGACGATACTGACACTCCCTCCGTCTTTCCCTCCACGGCGGCGATACTGACACTCCCTCCGTCTTTCCCTCCACGGCGGCGATACTGATGCTCTCCCTCCGTAGCGGCAATACTGACGCTCTTCCTCTGCGGCGGCAATACTGACGCTCTCCCTCCGCGGCGGCAATACTGACAGTCTTACTCAGCGGCGGCAATGCTGACGCTCTTCCTCTGCGGCGGCAATGCTGACGCTCTCCCTCCGCGGCGACAATACTGACATCTCCATCCGCCTCTCCCTCCGCGGCGACGATACTGACACTCCCTCCGTCTTTCCCTCCGCGGCGGCAATGCTGACGCTCTCCCTCTGCCGGCAGCGCCATGGACGACTTCAACAACGGCGTGGTGATGACGTCGCGTCACCTGCGCGCCCAGGAGCTGTTTGAGGTGCGGCTCGACAAGGTCGTTACCAAGTGGGCCGGCTCGATCGAGATCGGCGTTACCACCCACGGTCCCACCGAGCTAGAGTACCCGTCAACGATGACGAACGTCAGGTACGCCGCTGAGTAACGTGGACTTGTGAGTGTCGGACGGGGCTGTTGGTAAACGTCTGGCCGCCGCTACACAACGTGGACTTGTGAGTGTCGGACGGAGCTGTTGGTAAACGTCTGGCCGCCGCCACACAACGTGGACTTGTGAGTGTCGGACGGAGCTACTGGTAAACGTCTGGCCGCCGTTACACAACGTGGACATGTGAGTGTCGGACGGGGCTGTTGGTAAACGTCTGGCCGCCGCTACACAACGTGGACTTGTGAGTGTCGGACGGGGCTGTTGGTAAACGTCTGGCCGCCGCTACACAACGTGGACTTGTTAGTGTCAGCTAACTTTCGGCCGATGTCACTGGTGTGTCTACTGATGTCTCTGATGTGAACTCTGACATGTCCGTTGACGTCACTGATGTATCGACAGACGTATGTGTGACCGCTGACATCGATGCGCTCTCTGACATCTGATGTGTCTGCTGCCACCACTGATGTGTCCGCCGATGTCATTTGTATGTCCTCTGACGTCAACTGCGTCAGTTGAAGTCATTGATGTGTCCCTTAACGTCATTTGTATGTTCTCTGACGTCATATGTGTCCGTTGACATCATTGATGCATCCTCTGCCGTCACTTGTCCGCTGACACCACTGATGTGTCGGCTGACGTCATATGTGCCCGCTGAGATCACCGATGTGTCGGTTGACATCACCTGTGTCCGCTGACATCACTGATGTGTCGGCTGACGTAACCTGTGCCCGCTGAGATCACTGATGTGTCGGCTGACGTCACTTGTGTCCGCTGCCTTCACTGATGTGTCGGCTGACGCCTGTGGTATATCCGCCTCAGGTCGGGCACCTGGATGATGACCGGGAACGGGGTCATGCACAACGGCACCGCTGTGATGGATGACTACGGCCACAACCTGGACCGGCTCAAGGTAGGCACGGGGCACGCCGGTGGCAGAGACGACGTGGATTGTGCAACAGTCAGTTTGAGGTCAGATTGTCACGTGACACGGTGCGTGTACAGTTCTGGCACTGGCGAATCAAGCTAGGTGTTGCCAGGCGGTTATATTTGCTAAGTAATCCGTTTCTTGCTCTTCCTTGCCGCACGTTAATTTGAGCGACATGATCCAGACTGAAAAGCTTTGGGATGTTATTGCAGGATTCAGTTCTGTTTTGAGTTTTGATTCTAGTCGGTCTGTTCTTAGTTGCCAGGAGTCATGGAACCAGGTAGCATGGGTTGCTTGGCATGTTAACCTTTACACGATGACCATCTTGAATTGTGCAGGCTAATCGAAGTCAGCATTGAGATCGACACCAACTTCAGGTCAAATACTGGCTCTGATCGACATGTCGTGAAGACCCCCGCTGGCTGTTCCGCAGCTCAACCCTCCACGTGTCACCTCCGACAGACCCGGCCGATACCGACCGTCAGCCGACTGACCTTGACACGCGCCTCAGGTCGGCGACCGGGTGGGTGTGACGGTGCACGAGGACGGGCGGCTGCACTTCTTCGTGAACGGCGTGGACCAGGGCGTGGCGGCGGTGGGCGTGCCGCGCACCGTGTACGGCGTGGTCGACCTGTACGGCCAGGCGGCGCAGGTCACCATCGTGGAGCGGGCGCGGTCGTCGGCGCCGTCGCCGGCCGCCTCCACCGGCTCCACCTCCACGCTGTACAGGTGAGCTGGCCGTCGGCGCGCGCCGGTCGGTGAGTTTGACAGTGTCGGGACGAGCCCGTCTGAGCAAAATTTTACTGACATCACAAGCTGTGTATTCACGCTGAATTTGGTGTGAATACACCTTTAGGTAATCGTATTTAGTTATATTTATTTCATAAGATTTATTTACTCTATTAAATTTAATCTTATTTAATATTTAAGTCGCCAACAGCTGACTGGCAGTCAGTCAACTGTGACTTAAATACCTTGTTGATATAAAGAATGTGTGAATGGTAATAATTGAAGATTACATAAAGGTGTATTTACACCAAATTGGGTGTGAATACACAGCTTATGATGTTGGTGAAATTGGCCTCTGTTTGCCCTCGGATTTATGTGACACACGTGTACTTGTCTTCCCGAAGACGGTTATGTTAATGGCGTGTGTTGGGATCCCCGGCGTTCTCAGTGCGACTGGTGGCTTGACTTGTCTTGTCGAAAATGATCCCGTTTTGCCTGCAATCGCTTCAAGCTTTGCTTGTGTCCGAGGCGCCCCAGCTCTTTTCGACAATTGCTGTACCCTGAAGACCAGTTAGCATGCTTAAAACCATGAGGTCAGATTTGACCGTGGACTAGGTCAAGTAAGATGCGGCTGTTACGAGATCAGGTCAGGTCAGGTCCGGCGTTACGTGGTCAGATTATTTGTCACCATAGACGAGGTCCGGTCGGGTCCGACTATTGCATGTGAGGTCAGGTTGGTCTGTTGTAAGGTTACGAGGTCAGTTCAGATACGGCTGTTGCGTGGTCATGTTGGTTGGGACGGTGGACGTGGTCAGGTCAGATCAGGTCGGGTCGTTACGAGGTCAGGTCCGGCTGT
This sequence comes from Ashinkailepas kermadecensis, assembly GCA_034440615.1. NCBI lineage: Eukaryota > Metazoa > Arthropoda > Thecostraca > Neolepadidae > Ashinkailepas > Ashinkailepas kermadecensis. The sequence continues at coordinate 101,964 of JAOTOM010003152.1, forward strand.
TTCGAGGACTTGACTGCGTGGTCAGGTTAGTTGTGTTAGGTCCGGTAAGGTTACGTGGTCAGGTCATTTGTGACATGGACGAGGTCAGGTTAGTCGTAACATGGGCGAGATCGGTGTGGCTCTGACGGTAGACGTGATAGGTACAGTTCCGGCCATAGGCCAGCCCAGGTCAGTCGCTGCCGGGTGGTGTCATGCTGGGTATAGTTCCGGCCATAGGCCAGCCTGATCTCATGTTGGGTATAGTTCCGGCCATAGACCAGCCCAGGTCAGTCGCTGCCGGATGGTGTCATGCTGGGTATAGTTCCGGCCATAGACCAGCCCATGTCAGTCGCTGCCGGATGGTGTCATGCTGGGTATAGTTCCGGCCATAGGCCAGCCTGATCTCATGCTGGGTATAGTTCCGGCCATAGGCCAGCCCGGGTCAGTCGCTGCCGGATGGTCTCATTGGTAGGCGGCTGGACTGGGTCAGTCGCTGCCGGATGGTCTCATTGGTAGGCGGCTGGACTGGGTCAGTCGCTGCCGGATGGTCTCATTGGTAGGCGGCTGGACTGGGTCAGTCGCTGCCGGATGGTCTCATTGGTAGGCGGCTGGACTGGGTCAGTTGCGATTTGATTGGTTCCGCTCAGTGTGATGTGTTGCGAAGTGTGATGTGTTGCTCAGTGTGATGTGTTGCCAAGTGTGATGTGTTGCTCAGTGTGATGTGTTGCTCAGTGTGATGTGTTGCTCAGTGTGATGTGTTGCTCAGTGTGATGTGTTGCTCAGTGTGATGTGTTGCCAAGTGTGATGTGTTGCTCAGTGTGATGTGTTGCGAAGTGTGATGTGTTGCGAAGTTGATTTGTCTCGAGCCGCGACTGAGGCTAGTGGGATCGCGGCTGCGTGCCAGATCGTCTCAGCTGTATAGGTCAATGAATGACGAAATAATCCAAGAAATGTTCTGCCACAGGATGCAGCTATTTTCTTCGTTTTCAGCCGGTCCCCTCCCCCCACACACAAAACAAAATCCGATTTTAGACACCTGTCACCGGCTGCACGGTCTAAATGCCGAGTTGTCCATGTTCTGATGACACCGATCCCGTCTGGTCCCCAGTGACCTCAAGTTCCACCGGCTGCACGGTCTAAATGCCGAGTTGTCCATGCTCTGATGACACCGATCCCGTCTGGTCCCCAGTGACCTCAAGTTCCACCGGCTGCACGGTCTAAATGCCGAGTTGTCCATGCTCTGATGACACCGATCCCGTCTGGTCCCCAGTGACCTCAAGTTCCACCGGCTGCACGGTCTAAATGCCGAGTTGTCCATGCTCTGATGACACCGATCCCGTCTGGTCCCCAGTGACCTCAAGTTCCACCGGCTGCACGGTCTAAATGCCGAGTTGTCCATGTTCTGATGACACCGATCCCGTCTGGTCCCCAGTGACCTCAAGTTCCACCGGCTGCACGGTCTAAATGCCGAGTTGTCCATGTTCTGATGACACCGATCCCGTCTGGTCCCCAGTGACCTCAAGTTCCACCGGCTGCACGGTCTAAATGCCGAGTTGTCCATGCTCTGATGACACCGATCCCGTCTGGTCCCCAGTGACCTCAAGTTCCACCGGCTGCACGGTCTAAATGCCGAGTTGTCCATGCTCTGATGACACCGATCCCGTCTGGTCCCCAGTGACCTCAAGTTCCACCGGCTGCACGGTCTAAATGCCGAGTTGTCCATGCTCTGATGACACCGATCCCGTCTGGTCCCCAGTGACCTCAAGTTCCACCGGCTGCACGGTCTAAATGCCGAGTCGTCCATATTCTGATGACACCGATCCCGTCTGGTCCCCAGTGACCTCAAGTTCCACCGGCTGCACGGTCTAAATGCCGAGTTGTCCATGTTCTGATGACACCGATCCCGTCTGGTCCCCAGTGACCTCAAGTTCCACCGGCTGCACGGTCTAAATGCCGAGTTGTCCATGTTCTGATGACACCGATCCCGTCTGGTCCCCAGTGACCTCAAGTTCCACCGGCTGCACGGTCTAAATGCCGAGTCGTCCATATTCTGATGACACCGATCCCGTCTGGTCCCCAGTGACCTCAAGTTCCACCGGCTGCACGGTCTAAATGCCGAGTTGTCCATGCTCTGATGACACCGTTATTCCGTGATCAGTTCCACCGGCTGCACGGTCTAAATGCCGAGTTGTCCATATTCTGATGACACCGATCCCGTCTGGTCCCAGTGACCTCAAGTTCCACCGGCTGCACGGTCTAAATGCCGAGTTGTCCATGCTCTGATGACACCGATCCCGTCTGGTCCCCAGTGACCTCAAGTTCCACCGGCTGCACGGTCTAAATGCCGAGTTGTCCATGCTCTGATGACACCGATCCCGTCTGGTCCCCAGTGACCTCAAGTTCCACCGGCTGCACGGTCTAAATGCCGAGTTGTCCATGCTCTGATGACACCGATCCCGTCTGGTCCCCAGTGACCTCAAGTTCCACCGGCTGCACGGTCTAAATGCCGAGTTGTCCATGCTCTGATGACACCGATCCCGTCTGGTCCCCAGTGACCTCAAGTTCCACCGGCTGCACGGTCTAAATGCCGAGTTGTCCATATTCTGATGACACCGATCCCGTCTGGTCCCCAGTGACCTCAAGTTCCACCGGCTGCACGGTCTAAATGCCGAGTTGTCCATATTCTGATGACACCGATCCCGTCTGGTCCCCAGTGACCTCAAGTTCCACCGGCTGCACGGTCTAAATGCCGAGTTGTCCATATTCTGATGACACCGATCCCGTCTGGTCCCCAGTGACCTCAAGTTCCACCGGCTGCACGGTCTAAATGCCGAGTTGTCCATGCTCTGATGACACCGATCCCGTCTGGTCCCCAGTGACCTCAAGTTCCACCGGCTGCACGGTCTAAATGCCGAGTTGTCCATGTTCTGATGACACCGATCCCGTCTGGTCCCCAGTGACCTCAAGTTCCACCGGCTGCACGGTCTAAATGCCGAGTTGTCCATGTTCTGATGACACCGATCCCGTCTGGTCCCCAGTGACCTCAAGTTCCACCGGCTGCACGGTCTAAATGCCGAGTTGTCCATGTTCTGATGACACCGATCCCGTCTGGTCCCCAGTGACCTCAAGTTCCACCGGCTGCACGGTCTAAATGCCGAGTTGTCCATGTTCTGATGACACCGATCCCGTCTGGTCCCCAGTGACCTCAAGTTCCACCGGCTGCACGGTCTAAATGCCGAGTTGTCCATGTTCTGATGACACCGATCCCGTCTGGTCCCCAGTGACCTCAAGTTCCACCGGCTGCACGGTCTAAATGCCGAGTTGTCCATGTTCTGATGACACCGATCCCGTCTGGTCCCCAGTGACCTCAAGTTCCACCGGCTGCACGGTCTAAATGCCGAGTTGTCCATGTTCTGATGACACCGATCCCGTCTGGTCCCCAGTGACCTCAAGTTCCACCGGCTGCACGGTCTAAATGCCGAGTTGTCCATGTTCTGATGACACCGATCCCGTCTGGTCCCCAGTGACCTCAAGTTCCACCGGCTGCACGGTCTAAATGCCGAGTTGTCCATGTTCTGATGACACCGATCCCGTCTGGTCCCCAGTGACCTCAAGTTCCACCGGCTGCACGGTCTAAATGCCGAGTTGTCCATGTTCTGATGACACCGATCCCGTCTGGTCCCCAGTGACCTCAAGTTCCACCGGCTGCACGGTCTAAATGCCGAGTTGTCCATGCTCTGATGACACCGATCCCGTCTGGTCCCCAGTGACCTCAAGTTCCACCGGCTGCACGGTCTAAATGCCGAGTTGTCCATGTTCTGATGACACCGATCCCGTCTGGTCCCCAGTGACCTCAAGTTCCACCGGCTGCACGGTCGGAACGCCCGCGTCTCCATGAACTGCATGACCGCCAGCCGGCCCAACGCTCACGGGGAGTTCAACGAGTCCATCATCATGTCCAACCGGCCGCTCAGAGATGCCGAAGTGTTCGAGGTGAGGCTGCTGCTCGGCTCTCAACCTGCTATCGATTTACTGTGGCCTTTCCGGTGGATATCAGTGGCAGCCACGTGCGATATCTGTGTGCTTAGCCATACACAACCCATTTGAGAAGGAAGTAGCTGAACAGCTCGCTCAGTGCATGCGTGTGAAACGTAGCTTTGTCGGCGTAAGCATTAATAATCATACTTTTTAACACGCGCATAACAAGGCCTAGGATCATGAAATTTATAATGCAGCGAGTTCACAACAGCTGTAACCTACCGTCAAAGCGTTGTGCTTCTTGCTTCAGCAGTTCCAGAGATCTTATGGGGGAGAAACCGCTTTGCCTTCAGGGTCAAATGACATCGAGATCGGCCGGCACACCGCGCTGATGAAACCTGCGTGACCTTGAACGCTAGGCGGTCAGCCGGCGGCCGATCGGTGGTCGGTCGGTCGACTTTGTACCCCCGCAGTTCCTATATTTACCAACGGATTTACAAACAAAAAAATGTTTGCATAGCATGCGCATATCAATTTGTAACAAAGTCATATCATTTCACTAGAATATCTCTGCCAGTGTATAAGATATCGTTGAAGACATGAGGGTGGGCGGATTCCTCCCCCTCCTGTGCTTGTATTAAAAGACAAGACTCGTCCATCCCTGTCTCTTCCTTTCCATTTTATGTCAACTCCTCCCCTTCAGTGCTGCTGGTATCTACCCGAGACGATTATGGGACCTCTCAGATGCCTATGGAGCACATGACGGGCCGGCGGTCGGCAGCATTTAGGCTGGGGTGATACTAGTACCCCTCAGATGGTCCTGGTACCATTCCGGTGACCTTGGTACCCCTCGATTGACCCTGATGCCCCTTTAGGTGACGTTGATGCTCCCCTCAGGCTACGCTAGTTCCCCTCGAGTGACCCTGGCATCCCCTTAGGTGACGTTGGTGCTCCCCCTCGAGCGATTTTGGCTCCTCTCGAGTGACCCCGGCGCGCCTGCGGTGGTCCCGGTACCCTCAGGTGATCATCGAGCGAATGGTGGACCGGTGGAGCGGCAGTATCGAGGCGGGCGTGACGCTGGTGCCTCCCGAAGAGCTCAACTTCCCCCGTACCATGACCGACATCGAGTTCGACACGTGGATGGTGTCCGGATCGGCTGTGATGAAGGTAGGCCACTTCAAGGTAATGCAAAGTTAATAACGAAATAAGACAAGATTGAAGTGTTAGCAAATCGGATGTTTGGTGAAATAATGGAAGATCCTGAGACACCGCGAAACGAAGCACGATATCATCTATCTTTTTCGTTTTTCGTGCATTATTTAGAGACCTGGCCTTCCTGACACCTTGCCTTCACCTGGCATCCTGATTTTACCCATGGTTGTCGATGCAGCAGGCCAGTGGCTGACGTGCTGCAGTCAGCATGGCCCTGATCCCACACCACCCCCACACACTTGTCGTATTTTTCGTATCCTTATCATCAGTCTTCTGCTGAGCCAGTAGCCACCGGTTCCCACTGCCGGCTCTTAGCCACTGACAGACTGCTCTGCTGCTCGCACTGTATTCGACTGACTCCTATATACATCATCAACATACCCTTCGGATCGCGCCATCGCCCTAGGTCACAGTCGCGAGGTCATCACCCCAGGTCACAGTCGCGAGGTCATCACCCAACGGCGGCGGTAGGAAAGCGATTCAGGGAGGCGCAGCATTGACACTGGCAATATGTATGTGTGTTTTTGTTGAGCTCTTCGTTATGGCGCGACAGCACGGTAAAGCCGCCACTGAGTGTTGTGTTTATAGTACATGCCGCGTCACCACGGTGGCATGCATCACTGAGGAGATGTTTCTAGGGTACCTATAATAGTACTTATACCTGTAGAGTATATAGTATCTATAATACCTAAATGGAAAAATGAATGCACACAAAATAGCGTGTTGAACGGCACCCCATCTCACGTTAACGTCTGGGGCACCTGGTGTGGTATGGTGAAGATCACCCCGGGCAGTGTCCCAGCTTGTGGTGTGGTGAAGATAACCCCATGCAGTGTCCCAGCTCATGTATGAAGCAGCATGCGTGTAGCAAGTCTCCGTTTTGACACTCGGACAGCATATGCAGCATTTTTATCGCAGACACCTTCAGTTGCATGCCCTGCATGCCTTGCCGTGCTCGCGTCTCACCTGCCGTCGACGTTCAGGACGGCAAGACCATCAAGAGCCGGTACAAGTGTGACCTGGACGCGCTGGGCGTGGGCTCGAGGCTCGGCCTGGCTCGCCTCGCGGACTCCACCCTGCACGTGTACATCAACGGCGAGGACCAGGGCGTGGCCTGCGACGGCGTGCCGGCCAGTGAGTGCCAGTGCCAGACGTGCCGGCCAGTGAGTGCCAGTGCCAGACGTGCCGGCCAGTGAGTGGCGGCGCACCGTCCGGCACACACGGTCACCAGAGCGAGCCTGGCCGCTCGCTCTGGCTTCTCCCGGTGCGCCCGGGAACCAGAGGACTCGGCACAGGCTGATGGAGGCTGATCGATGCGCTCTGAAGCCAACCAAGGGGCTCAGGGGGCAGCCGGTTTACCGCGTAGCGATGTCAACAGCGGGGGGGGGCAGATGTCTGAAACAAGGTACGAGTAGCGTTTAATACTGAAGTTATGCGGCATGGAGTATCTTTTAATAGGTGTTTGGGTCTACTGTCCTTAAACCCAAATAATCAATCAATCAATATCTTTTTTCCTCCCGAGACTTACTTTTCAGGAGGCAATAATATTGTGCCTGCTTCGCCGAAATTTCTCGAGTTGTTTTCAATTGCTACCATCGAACCAATGCCGTTGCGAATTATGATGCTCCACGAAAATGGTCGCGGAATTGCGTGCATGCGAACCCACCACTTGGACGTGGCTGCTTCTCTGAAGAGCGGACGCCGGCTGCGCCGGCTCGGGCCTGTCGGCTCCAACCTGGCCGGCTGACGACGCATGCGCGCACGTGCCGGCAGACGTGTATGCCGTGATCGACCTGTACGGCCAGTGCGCGCAGGTCAGCGTCTTGAACCACGTCACCCGACTGCAGGACAACAGTCTCATCTGCTCCGACTCACAGATGCTGGAGAGCTCGCAGGCGCTCAGCATCCTGCTCGGCAACGAGATAGCGCACAGGTGGGCCGGTGTGCAGCGCGTGCGGGTGGAGAGGGGACGGCGGCGCACGCGAGTGGCGAATTGTGCGTTATTGCTACTTGCGTGAGCCAGCCCAGTGTGTGGTCGCTGCTCCCTGAAGACCCAAATCAGTCAGCCAAGCAACAGCTTAGTAGCTCAGGCGCTCAGCTTAGTGGTGTGGGAAGTGTATGCGGTGATCTGTATGGAGGACCATGTGTGATGGCACACATTGGGCCGTGAGTGTCGGCAGGTGAACTGTTTGACAACGAGGGCGAAACAGTGCGCAGCTGGTCAGATGATGTGCGGCTTCACACATCAAGCAATGAAGAAATGAGATAAACGATAGACTCGCTGTAAAGAAGCGATACCAATCTTAGTCGACTGTAGGCTTGCGTTTTGTTCAAGGGGTATTCTCGTGATTGATTGGTTGTTGTTCGAGCTTGTTTCGTGATGGTAGTTTTGCCCCTGTGCTGATCGGGAGAACAAATAGCAAGCGGACATCTGAGGACTTCAAAATATATGTCTTCCTTTTATGCCGACAAGTTAACCTTTCCTTAGTGCCAACATATGAAAGCCGATATATCGCGATGGTTCTCTGTGGCTCTTCTCTAAGGCCTGGTGAGCTTCTAGTGCCCGTCGGGCGAACTTTGTAAGAAGCCGGTGTTTCTCTAAGGCTAAGCAGTATATGACCTTCCCAGCTAGAATTTGATGCATAGTTCTTCAGAAGAGAATAAGCTAATCTCAGGGTTTCTGGGTGCTAAGCTTTTCATGGATGTGGGGTATCTGGCGATGGCTGAGCACAACCTGATAAATGGGTCAACGGAACTACCCCGAAAATGTCATTCACGGTGTAAACTTTGTCACTTTCCAGGTTCAGTTTATGCTGTGGGAAGAACGTGAACCTGCGTAACAATAATACCACTGCCGTCCGATTGCGGGGGTACTCAAACTCTGTGATAGTCACCGCCTCTCCCCTGCTCCCCGACGAGCTGCTGGAGGTCAGTTTGAGAGCCTGCATTGCTGCTTGCATTTGCCGTGACGTAGTCTGAGTTGGCAAGCATTTCTTTCTGTCAGTATGAAAGGGGATTCTGTGTTGAATGTTGTCTTATTGTAGTGTGAGCCTGTCGAAAGTTGTATCTTCCGTTCACATGGATGGATATGGCATGGTCGAGACCTTACCTGTGTCTGACTGCTGTACGTGCTGTGTCTGTGCACTGTGTATCTTCCGTACGTGCTGTCTGTCTGTTGGTCGTGCTGTTACTGTGTCTGACTGCTGTACGTGGCGTTACCCTGTCTGGTGGCTGTATGTGCTGTCCGTGTGCTGTTCGTGCTGTTCTCACTGATGGTTATAGTGGTGTTTCCTCCTGGTGGTTATAACGCTGTTTTTATCCTGGCAGTTATGGTGCTGTTTCCTCCTGGTGGTTATAGTGCTGTTTCTGCCTGGTGTTTATAGTGCTGTTTCCTCCTGGTGGTTGTAGTGCTGTATCCGCATGGTGGTTATAGTGTTGTTACTGTGTCTGACTGCCGTATGTGCTGTTACTGTGTCTGATGGCTGCAGTGCTGTTACTGTGTCTGACTGTTGTGCGTGCTGTTTCTGTGTGTGTGTGACGGCTGCAGATGCTGTGTCTCACTGCTATGCTTGCTGTTTCAGCTGCGGATAGAGCAGCTGTGTGAACAGTTCGCTGGCTCCCTGCGGCTGGGATTGACCTGCTTCTCGCCCAACAACGTGGGCTGCATGCCGGCCAGTATGGACCAGATCCCGGACTCCACCTGGTGGATAGAAGGTGACTGCCCGGATGTCACGAGCTGGTGTATAGACTGCAGGTGGCCTTGCCCCCACCGGGTGAATAGAAAGACAGTTATCCTGACTCTTCGTTTAGGGCTTGTTGGATGTAGGGTATTATTTTTATACACAGCATGCACTTCTTAAAATAACTGTCCTTACAATGCAATACAATTCAAATATATACAATACAAATACAATACAATACAAACAGCAAAAGCTAACACGAAGCAATTTTACTATGACAACACACTACACTCGTTCACCTCACCATACGCCAGGACGAATAGTTACTATTTAACTTAGGTCCAAGCTCGCGAATGTACATTGACTCAGCAATTTTGCGTTCAGGGTGGTCTTTACATGCTTTAATGATCTCCGGGGCGAGAGGTATGATGGCAGAAGTTATACTGCTATTGCCGTGTGCTTCTCTGAAAATGATTTCCCATCGGTGTGTCCAATGTCATATTTTTTGCATCGCGTAGTTGCTCATTGGAACCCAGACGAAGGGGGCGAGCTGTCTCGCCAATGTAGTTAACCGGTTGACCGTTGTTGGTGTAAATACTGCAACTAATCCGATACACCTACCCAGGCAGGTGACACTTGTTAGCCACCCCGGCTGAACACGTCGAACACCGCCGGGTTCCCGCGGGACATTGGGGTTGGGAGATATCTGACCTAACTGGTAAACTGTGTATGGTTGTGGTGCTCGCCCAGGCGATACGCACGCTTAAAGTTGAAAGATCTGATGACTGAGTTGATTTTTGCTGAGTTTTTCGTCGACGTATGGCAATGTTAGAAATCCATCTATATATTCAGGCTTTCTGGTCGCGCTCTTCGGTTTTCGGTGTTCGTATGGTCTGTCGGTCGGACTGAGAGCCTCTCGTTTCAGCCGATGTAGATGTGATGGGTATCCGTTCTGTTCGAAAAGTCTATCGATCTGTTTTGGTTTACCTTGTGGTGGCAGCCTCGTCTCATGACAGGCAGGTCGCTCGTCTATATTCGGAACGAATAATATATTTCTGAGTGACCATCGGATGCGCTGACGAGCGATGAATTATGGCGCCTCAATGGTTTAGTTTTATTCGGCCGTATATTTGCTGTCGCTTTCTACAGTAATCAGGGTGTGCAGAAAGGGGATATATTTCTTGGTGTGTGTCATCCAAGGTGAACCTGATAGTGCTGTGCAGGCTTTTGAGGTGAGTGCTGAAATCTATAAGTCATGCGTGAGTGTTTTTCCAAACACCTAATATATACTGAATATGAACGAGCGACCAGCCTATCGTAAACGAGGCTGCCACCATAAGGTCAACCGGAAAGATCGACCAACGTTTCGAACATAACGGATACCCATCACATCTTCTACATCGATTGAAACGGAGGATCTCCGTCTAACCAATGGACCGTACGAACATTTAAAACTGAAGAGCGCGACCAGAACACCTCAATATTTACACGGATTTCTAACACGCAATACTTCGGCGAAAAACGGACAGCAAGAATCAACTCAGTCATCAGATCTTGAAATTTAAGCGTGCGTATCGCCTGGGCGAGCAACACAACCTTTGAAAAATTGCAAGTTAGGTCAGATATTTCCCAACCCCATCGCCCCGCGGGAACCCCACGGTGTTCGGCGTGTTCAGCCGGAGTGGCTGTCAAGTGTCACCTATTTGGGCTGGTGTACCGGATTGGTTGCAATATTTACACCAACAGCGGTCAACCGGTCAACTACCTTGGTGAGACAGCTCGCCCCGTTCGTCTGTGTTTCAATGAGCACCTAAGCGATGCAAAAAACAACAACAGGACGTTTGACACACCGCTGGGAGATCATTTTGGAGAAGCCCACAGCAGTAGCAGTATAACTTCTGCCGCCATGCCGCTCGCCTTGGAGGTCATAAAAACACGCAAAGCCTGAGCGCAAAATTACTGAGTCAATGTGCGTTCGCGAGTTTAGACCTAAGTTGAACAGTTACTATTCGTGCTGGCGTTTGGTGAGGTGAGTGAGTGTAATGTATTGTCATAGTAAGATTTATTTGTGTTAGCTTTTGCGTCATTCATGCTCTTGTGTAACCTTCACGAGTGCGAAAATATACTTTTTTCAATGTATCATGGTCAATCAATTCGTCAATCATCAATTGTATCATGTCACTTGTTTGAATGATGTGACTATGAATTGCACCCGAAATATAATACGCTTAATTTAACTTCTGCCTCATTGTAAGGCCGGCCATTTTAAAAGTACATATTGTGCATTATCCTGACTCCTGGTGGTAGAATGTAGCTCCCGATCCTATCTAGCGTATATGGGTTTCGAAAAGAGATAAGCACTGAATTCACCAGTATGCCATGTGTTCGGTGTTCAACAGTATGCAAGTTGAATACATGTGATGGCACGTAATGATACTGAGGAGTAGTAAAAAAAGGAAGCCAGAGAGAAGCGCTCAATTACAATGGCACTAATGCCGCCTTGCATGGGCTGTCGAAGGGCGCGCTTTGATCCCATTTCAGTCGTGTGACTGGCAGTTGATCGGTGGCCATTCTCTCCGCCTCATGTCCCCTACAGTATACCAACAGCGCCACGCGCCGTGACCATTCTCTCCGCCTCATGTCCCCTACAGTATACCAACAGCGCCACGCGCCGTGACCATTCTCTCCGCCTCATGTCCCCTACAGTATACCAACAGCGCCACGCGCCGTGACCATTCTCTCCGCCTCATGTCCCCTACAGTATACCAACAGCGCCACGCGCCGTGACCATTCTCTCCGCCTCATGTCCCCTACAGTATACCAAGAGCGCCACGCGCCGTGACCATTCTCTCCGCCTCATGTCCCCTACAGTATACCAAGAGCGCCACGCGCCGTGACCATTCTCTCCGCCTCATGTCCCCTGCGGTGGACCGACAGCGCCACGCGCCGTGACCATTCTCTCCGCCTCATGTCCCCTACAGTATACCAACAGCGCCACGCGCCGTGACCATTCTCTCCGCCTCATGTCCCCTGCGGTGGACCGACAGCGCCACGCGCCGTGACCATTCTCTCCGCCTCATGTCCCCTACAGTATACCAACAGCGCCACGCGCCGTGACCATTCTCTCCGCCTCATGTCCCCTACAGTATACCAAGAGCGCCACGCGCCGTGACCATTCTCTCCGCCTCATGTCCCCTGCGGTGGACCGACAGCGCCACGCGCCGTGACCATTCTCTCCGCCTCATGTCCCCTACGGTATACCAACAGCGCCACGCGCCGTGACCATTCTCTCCGCCTCATGTCCCCTACGGTATACCAACAGCGCCACGCGCCGTGACCCTTCTCTCCGCCTCATGTCCCCTACAGTATACCAACAGCGCCACGCGCTGTGACCATTCCCTCCGCCTCATGTCCCCTACAGTATACCAACAGCGCACCACGCGCCGTGACCATTCTCTCCGCCTCATGTCCCCTACAGTATACCAACAGCGCCACGCGCCGTGACCATTCTCTCCGCCTCATCGTTCAACCCCCGTGCTTTTGTCCCCTGCGGTGGACCGACAGCGCCACGCGCCGTGACCATTCTCTCCGCCTCATGTCCCCTACAGTATACCAATAGCACCACGCGCCGTGACCATTCTCTCCGCCTCATGTCCCCTGCGGTGGACCGACAGCGCCACGCGCCGTGACCATTCTCTCCGCCTCATGTCCCCTACAGTATACCAACAGCGCCACGCGCCGTGACCATTCTCTCCGCCTCATGTCCCCTACAGTATACCAACAGCGCCACGCGCCGTGACCATTCTCTCCGCCTCATGTCCACCAACAGCGCCGCCACCTATGTCCCCACAGTAACCAACAGCGCCACGCGCCGTGACCATTCTCTCCGCCTCATGTCCCCTACAGTATACCAACAGCGCCACGCGCCGTGACCATTCTCTCCGCCTCATGTCCCCTACAGTATACCAACAGCGCCACGCGCCGTGACCATTCTCTCCGCCTCATGTCCCCTACAGTATACCAACAGCACCACGCGCCGTGACCATTCTCTCCGCCTCATGTCCCCTACAGTATACCAACAGCACCACGCGCTGTGACCATTCTCTCCGCCTCATGTCCCCTACAGTATACCAACAGCGCCACGCGCCGTGACCATTCTCTCCGCCTCATGTCCCCTACAGTATACCAACAGCACCACGCGCCGTGACCATTCTCTCCGCCTCATGTCCCCTACAGTATACCAACAGCGCCACGCGCCGTGACCTTTCTCTCCGCCTCATGTCCCCTGCGGTGGACCGACAGCGCCACGCGCCGTGACCATTCTCTCCGCATCATGTCCCCTACGGTATACCAACAGCGCCACGCGCCGTGACCTTTCTCTCCGCCTCATGTCCCCTACAGTATACCAACAGCGCCACGCGCCGTGACCTTTCTCTCCGCCTCATGTCCCCTACAGTATACCATCAGCGCCACGCGCCGTGACCATTCTCTCCGCCTCATGTCCCCTGCGGTGGACCGACAGCGCCACGCGCCGTGCCGTGCCGCCAGGGAGCGAGGTGCGCCGGTCGGGCACCTGTGTCCGCCTCAACTACTGTCCCAGCCTGGATCGGCTGCGGCGCGGCGACCGCGTGGGCGTGCGCTGCACCGTCGACGGCTGCCTGCGACTGGTCATCAACGGCGAGGACACGGGCGTGGCCGCCACCGGACTGCCCAAGGTTGGTGGCGGCGGCGCGCGGCCGGCGCGGCATGGTGCTCGCCGCCGACAGTTGGTGGCGGAGAACGCTCCCTTGTCTGCCCGCCCGGCATGCATATCTTTTCGTCTGTCGTTGTCTCTGTCTGTCTTGTGTGCATCCGTCCTGGCTCAGACGCTGCTGGCGCTCTCACAGTGGCTGGGCTGAGCTTTTGCCCTTTTCGTCACCGTCGGGTTCGTGGAATGTGTGGTCATGTAGTCTTAAGTGTCTGCAAGAACAATCCGAAAAATAACGTGTGGGGTTTGTGAAGTTGTAGTTGCATTGACAGCGCTGGAATTGCGTCGGCTATGCAAAGTGATCACTGTGGTTGACCAGCTCCACGATCATACCCAATGATCGGGGTATTATTCCGGTATCGTGATGTTTGTGTGCAGGACCACACGGTCCGTCGCCCGGTTTTGGACATTTGCTCAGCCATCGCCATCACAAACATGCCGATTGTTGCAGTTGGTGCTGGCAGAGAGCGCTGCTTTGTCCGCTCGCCCGTCATGCATATCTTCTCGTCTGTCGGTGTCTCTGCCTGTCTGTTGTGCATCCGTCCGTCCGTCCGTCCGTCCGTCCTTTTATCTGTCCGTCTTAGCCTTCGTGTGTGACATGCAGTGAGGCTCTAGTCGAGGTCAGTGCCACTTGAACAGACCAACTTTCATCAAACGGCATGGTACGCCTTCCCGCCGTTTGTATGGGGCGGAGCCCTGGCTTACGTGACCCCGCTCACAGTGTGTGTGGGGTGTGGCTCCGGCTGACGTAACCCTGCCCACAGCGTAAGTAGGGCATGGCTCTGAGTGACGTGACCCCGCCCACAGCGTGTGTGGGGCGTGGCCGAGCTGTACGGCAGGACCCAGTCGGTGACGGCGGTCAGCACGTGCCGCTCACTGTCGTCACCGAGAGGCCCTGCGGCGGTCGAGTCGCCCGGCTCTGTCATGCAGGACTCGCTGGAGCTGAGTGGCCAACGGCCCGTCGGTGAGGTCCAGCACAGGGTCAGCAAGGGTCGGTGGGGTCGGTGCTGGGTCATCAGGGGTCAGTACAATATCAGCGGGGTATGTAACTGGAGCTGAGTGACCAGCGACACGTCGGTGATGTCCAGTACAGGGTCAGCTGGGGCAGCAGGGGTCAGTACAATATCAGCGGGGTATGTCACTGGAGCTGAGTGGCCCGTTGGTGAGGTTCAGAACAGAATCAGCAGGGGCCAGTACAAGGTAAGCAAGGGAGTAGCAGCTCTCAGAGGGTACTGCAGTGCGGTAGTAGAGAGGGCGGACTTACCAGATATTGAGTGGAAGGGAGCCTGCTGCTTATGCGAGAAGTGGGTCAGCAGAAGGGCTCGGGAGTGACCTGGTCAGAAGTGAACCGACATGAGGCAAGTGATCAGAACAGCAGACTGTCGCCGCAGGTTTGCGGATCGATGTGGACTGGCGCAGGTATGGGAAGGGTGATGGACAGCAGAAGCGTGTCAAATGACACGAGTAGACTGGCTCATGTGGGGTGGGCTAAATATGTTGCGTTTTGAGTAGCTGCGTGCCACTGTATCGCGTGCACGATGGAAGGCACACCAACTGATGCCTGTCGTCAGTCATGAAAATACCCAGTGTATTCCAAAGGCTTAATGCGACATTTGCTTCGAAAATGGATCTGGAATTTCCAGCCGCCTTCCGTGGAAGATGACACTGAACAGAAAGCTGTTCTAATACCTCGCATGATAGACGCTTTGCTCTTATTGCTTTCATTTATAGCTGACCAATGCTTTTTGTTGTGATTCTGATGCAGTTACAACACACCCCGATGTGTTGCGCCACTGTATGACAGTGCCCAGTGCATGACCTGACCTGGCCTGACATGACGGTTCCGCGTGGCAGCGGCGCCGACGGCCGTCGACACGGCCGACCGCTTCCACGACAGCCACGGCCGCAACATCGCGCTCAGCAACAAGGGCTGCGTGGCCCGCCGGGTGGCCAGCTATAACCAGGGTCTGGTGGTGTCTGCGCAGCCGCTGCGGCCCGGCCAGCTGTTCGAGGTACGGGACGAGGTCAGGCTGAACCGCTGCGGCCCGGCCAGCCGTTCGAGGTACGGGACGAGGTCAGGCTGAACCGCTGCGGCACGGCCAGCCGTTCGAGGTACGGAGGGGCTGGCTGCGGCCCGGCCAGCCGTTCGAGGTACGGGACGAGGTCAGGCTGAACCGCTGCGGACGAGGTCAGGCTGAACCGCTGCGGCCCGGCCAGCTGTTGAGGGGGGGGGCGACCGTTTCGATAGGGTCTGGTGGTGTGGGAGTGTTCGGGTACGGGAGGTCAGGCTGAACCGCTGCGGCCCGGCCAGCCGTTCGAGGTACGGGAGTGGTCAGGCTGATACCGCTGCGTTTGGCCGCTATAACCAGGGTCTGGTACTGCGGCGTAGCCGGCGGCCAGCTGGTTCGAACGGGACGAGGTCAGGCTAGAACCGCTGTTTCCGCCGTTGGGTATGGTCTGATACTGGTTGGTATCAGTCTGGTACTGGTACCGAGGTACTGGTTCGAGGAGGTCAGGCTAGACCACAGCTGTTCAAGCAGCTTTTCGAGGTACGAGTGGGGTCAGGCTAGACCACAGCGGTTCGGCGAACTGTTCGAGGCACGAGACGGGGTCAGGCTAGACCACTGCGGTACAGGCAGCTGTTCGAGGTACTGGGCGGGGTCAGGCTAGACCACTGCGGTACAGGCAGCTGTTCGAGGTACTGGGCGGGGTCAGGCTAGACCACTGCGGTACAGGCAGCTGTTCCGAGGTACTGGGCGGGGTCAGGCTAGACCACTGCGGTACAGGCAGAAGTTCGAAGTGTAGGTTAGGCTGAACCGCTGCGGCACGGCCGGCTGCTCAATGTATTTGACATGGTTGCGCAGTCAAGTCTGGTCGGTTCTGAGGTGCTGGGTCAAGGAAACTTTCAGGATGGGCAGGGTCGGGCCATGTCAAGCCATTGCGATCCGGTTGGTTTCTTTTTAAGTCCAGAGCAATGCCATACGGTCAGGTTAGGTCAGTATCGCCTCAGTCAACAGTGTTTCTCGTGGCAGCGCGGTATGTGGGTTCGGTGTGATAATGTCATTCAGTAATGCACCTCTGAATATCTGCTGTCGCAAAACCATGACAATGCTGTGAAAAGGTCACTTGTGGCTGTTGTGTTGCTGACAAAGCCTAATAATAATCTGTATTCGAAATTGTTTCATGAACATAAATACCACCACAGATTCCGAAGTTTTTGTTTCTTGCGAGGCTTCCTCCAGCCGTTTTACCGATTGGCAAACAAGATACAAGTCTTACTTTCTGATGAAATAGCTACAAAAATAAGTGGACGCACGGTGTCCTTGCACGCCATGCTGCAAGTTCAACGTGTCTTGTCAACCTGACGCGTCATAAATGACGTGAACGTACGCGCCATGTTGTCAGGTGCGGATAGAGAAGCTGGTGTCGTGCTGGAGCGCGTCGCTGATGGTGGGCGTGTGCTGCCTCGGTCCCGAGCGCACCTCCAGTCTGCCGGTGTCGGCGCTGGCGCTGCGCCGCGCCGCCTGGTGCGTCGCCTCCGACGCCGTCTTCCACAACGGCGTCAAGGTAGCCAGCTGGCGCCAGGTGCACTGCACTGCTGAGAGTGCCGGCGTCCGTCGGGGTCGCAAACCCGACCCCGGTCTGGTGGCTGGGTGTTCAACTGATAACTGACAAACCTGGCCCCGGTCTGGTGGCTGGGTGTTCAGCTGATAACTGACAAACCCGACCCCGGTCTGGTGGCTGGGTGTTCAACTGATAACTGACAAACCTGGCCCCGGTCTGGTGGCTGGGTGTTCAACTGATAACTGACAAACCTGGCCCCGGTCTGGTGGCTGGGTGTTCAACTGATAACTGACAAACCTGACCCCGGTCTGGTGGCTGGGTGTTCAACTGATAACTGACAAACCTGACCCCGGTCTGGTGGCTGGGTGTTCAGCTGATAACTGACAAACCTGACCCCGGTCTGGTGGCTGGGTGTTCAACTGGTAACTGACAAACCTGGCCCCGGTCTGGTGGCTGGGTGTTCAGCTGATAACTGACAAACCCGACCCCGGTCTGGTGGCTGGGTGTTCAGCTGATAACTGACAAACCCGACCCCGGTCTGGTGGTTGGGTGTTCAACTGGTAACTGACAAACCTGACCCCGGTCTGGTGGCTGGGTGTTCAACTGATAACTGACAAACCTGACCCCGGTCTGGTGGCTGGGTGTTCAACTGATAACTGACCGACCCCGGTCTGGTGGCTGGTGTTCAACCTGACCCCGGTCTGGTGGCTGGGTGTTCAACTGATAACTGACAAACCTGACCCCGGTCTGGTGGCTGGGTGTTCAGCTGATAACTGACAAACCCGACCCCGGTCTGGTGGCTGGGTGTTCAACTGATAACTGACACACCTGACCTTGGTCTGGTGGCTGGGTGTTCAACTGATAACTGACAAACCTGACCCCGGTCTGGTGGCTGGGTGTTCAACTGATAACTGACAAACCTGACCCCGGTCTGGTGGCTGGGTGTTCAACTGATAACTGACAAACCCGACCCCGGTCTGGTGGCTGGGTGTTCAACTGATAACTGACACACCTGACCTTGGTCTGGTGGCTGGGTGTTCAACTGATAACTGACAAACCCGACCCCGGTCTGGTGGCTGGGTGTTCAACTGATAACTGACAAACACGACCCCGGTCTGGTGGCTGGGTGTTCAACTGATAACTGACAAACCCGACCCCGGTCTGGTGGCTGGGTGTTCAACTGGTAACTGACAAACCTGGCCCCGGTCTGGTGGCTGGGTGTTCAACTGATAACTGACAAACCTGACCCCGGTCTGGTGGCTGGGTGTTCAACTGATAACTGACAAACCCGACCCCGGTCTGGTGGCTCGATGTTCAACTGATAACTAGAAGTGTTCCGGATATTGCTATGGAGCTTAGATCGTCTAGTGCTTGTTGGATGTAAGTTATGAATATACACAATGTACACTTTTGAAATGGCCGTCCTTTCAATGATTCGGAAGTTTGGTTAAGCGTATTCGCTGCGATTAAGCGTAGCGATGCGTAATTAAACTTCATAATCATTGTAAGGACGGTCATTTTATAAGTGTATTCTCTGTTTCAGACATAGCAACCTGCACCGTGTTGTGTGCCATCCTTTATTATATCGTATCATGATGGTTATTATGCTGTTATTTATTAACCACAATGCTCTCTACCACTTTCAGGCTGTCACCATGCAGAAAAATGACAGACTTGACAATCATTTGCCGATAAACGCTCGTTGCCAACTTGTCATTTACACACGCGCACGGATGGTTTATATCGACAGATATATACCCAGGTCCGTAGTCGGTGCATGCTGCAGCCGTGTGCCCAGACTATATACCCAGGTCCGTAGTCGGTGCATGCTGCAGCCGTGTGCCCAGACTATATACCCAGGTCCGTAGTCGGTGCATGCTGCAGCCGTGTGCCCAGACTATATACCCCGATTATATGTCCAGATCTGTAGGCGGTACATGCTGCCGCCGTGTACACAGATTCGCGACCGGTACACGCTTCACTCCAAAATTATCCGACGGTACGTGCGGCATCCCATGTGATCAATTCCGTGGTCGATATCTGTATTGTATTATCTGCTGATGCACGGTCATCGCAGGCGTTCCCGCTGTATACTCCCATATGTACCGGTCACGCTGTATACTCCCATATGCAACGGGTACGCGCGAGCACACACACACACGCGCGCGCGTACGCACGCACGCACGCACGCACGCACGCACGCACGCACGCACGCACGCACGCACGCACGCACGCACGCACGCACGCACGCACGCACGCACACACACACACACACACACACACACACACACACACACCTATACTTGTATATATATATATATATATATGCATGTGCATTCCCGACATACGAGGACGAGGTCCCGCCATGCGCCCACTCCTAGGTGCGTGGCCGACGCACGTGTTGCCATCCGCGCAGATCCGCGGCCGGTACGGGCCCGACCTGGACTCGCTGTGCGCCGGCCACCTGGTCGGCGTGCTGGTGGACGACGGCGGCCGGCTGCACGTGTACGTGAACGGCGCCGACCATGGCGTGGCCGCGTCGGGCATCAGCTCGCCCTGCCACGCGCTGATCGACCTCTACGGCCAGTGTGTGCAGGTGAGGCGGCGGCCCCGACGCGTGTTGTGGCGCCGCGCGGCCGGCTGGGCTTCGTCGCCGTGCCGTGCGCTGGTTGGACGGGGTTGTCGAAACGGGCTCGGATGAGAGTGGGTCGCTGTGGCCGATCCAGGCCAGGTGGGATCGCTTTAGGATGTCCAGGTTGGACGGGACCGCTGCAGGTTTTCCTGGTTGGCTGGGCTCGCTGTAGTCTATTCAGGCCTGGTGAATTGATGGAACCAAGTGAGTCGCCATCACCAGGGAAACGCCAAGTCAGGCGAGGAACCAATCACAGACCTCCGGTGACCGCGATAGAGTTCGACTGTTTCGTTTGGTTCGCTAGTTTTATCAGAAGTTATCATCGAATAATCTGGAGATGGGGAGCTTGTCATCGTGAATCTCTTGTGAAAGAGTGGAATTGCATGTGAAAGAGTGCTGCTGTTACAGTACAGAAGACGCGTCGTAGTGTATGCGCAGCGGACGTGTGCATATGTGTGTATGTGTGTGTGGCCGGAAATTAACTAGATGCGTGTTCGCGCGGCCAGGTGTGAGCCATATCTGCGTGTGCGGCTAGGTATGATCCGTCTGTGTGTCTGTGTGATCAGGTGTGAGCCATATCCGTATGTGCGGCCAGGTGTGAGCCATGTATGTATGTGCGGCCAGGTGTGAGCCACGTCTGTATGTGCGGCCAGGTGTTAGCTATGTCTGTATGTGCGGCCAGGTGTGAGCAGTGGCTGTATGTGCGGCCAGGTGTTAGCTATGTCTGTATGTGCGGCCAGGTATGAGCCGCGTCTGTATGTGCGGCCAGGTGTGAGCCACGTCTGTATGTGCGGCCAGGTGTGAGCCACGTCTGTATGTGCGGCCAGGTGTTAGCTATGTCTGTATGTGTGGCCAGGTGTGAGCCATGTCTGTATGTGCGGCCAGGTGTGAGCCACGTCTGTATGTGCGGCCAGGTGTTAGCTATGTCTGTATGTGTGGCCAGGTGTCCGTGAGTCAGTTGGACGGCACGCTCGACGAGGACCGGACGACCGGCCCGGAGCTGGCGCAGCTCGGCACCGAGCGGTCGGCCAGGTGTTAGCTATGTCTGTATGTGCGGCCAGGTGTCAGTGAGTCAGTCGGACGGCACGCTCGACGAGGACCGGACGACCGGCCCGGAGCTGGCGCAGCTCGGCACCGAGCGGTCGGCCAGGTGTTAGCTATGTCTGTATGTGCGGCCAGGTGTCAGTGAGTCAGTCGGACGGCACGCTCGACGAGGACCGGACGACCGGCCCGGAGCTGGCGCAGCTCGGCACCGAGCGGTCGGCCAGGTGTTAGCTATGTCTGTATGTGTGGCCAGGTGTCCGTGAGTCAGTCGGACGGCACGCTCGACGAGGACCGGACGACCGGCCCGGAGCTGGCGCAGCTCGGCACCGAGCGGTCGGCCAGGTGTTAGCTATGTCTGTATGTGCGGCCAGGTGTGAGCAGTGGCTGTATGTGCGGCCAGGTGTTAGCTATGTCTGTATGTGCGGCCAGGTGTGAGCAGTGTCTGTATGTGCGGCCAGGTGTGAGCCATGTCTGTATGTGCGGCCAGGTGTGAGCCACGTCTGTATGTGCGGCCAGGTGTTAGCTATGTCTGTATGTGCGGCCAGGTGTCAGTGAGTCAGTCGGACGGCACGCTCGACGAGGACCGGACGACCGGCCCGGAGCTGGCGCAGCTCGGCACCGAGCGGTCGCCGGCCGACCTTTCGCCATCTGTGATAAAGAACTGCGCCTTCCAGAACGCCTGTCTCCGCTTCAAGGGCACTCTCTGCCTGCCTGGTGAGTGGCTGGCGGTAGCGGTTGACGGCGGATGGGTGAACTGGAACGGTGTGCTCATGCGCTCTTGTGAGGGTGTTTTTCCGCCGTCCAGCTTGTAATTATTTCGATCGATGTGAACGAAATTTGATCGATAGCTACTTAAGTTGATATCTCTACGTGCATCAGATCGGGAATGATCGGTGAGGTCGGTCTAATTCGGATAGTTTCAATCGTTGGGACTGCGTAGTCTGATCGAACGAACCTGACTGTTTGTCCCGATGTGCCCAATGTGCGGCCGTGTCTGTTGGCTGCGGGATGGTGCAAGACCCCGGTTGGTTGTGCACACGAAAATAAAAACATTGCCATCTATGAGGGCGAGCATTCTGCATGTTTTAATCGTGCCTGCGTTAGCTCCGCTGTCATTTTGCTACTGAATCGTTCTATTGACGCGATATTTCGATGAGCCATTGTATGACCCGGTTGTCCTCTCGCCACCCCCGCAGACGAGTACTTCTCAACGGAGCCTTGCCCGTGCATTGTTTGTACGGGTCGGATTGTAACCTGGTTATCGTCTCGCCACTCCCACAGACGAGTACTTCTCGGCGGAGCCGGTGCAGTGCCTGTGCGAGCTGTGCTGGCGGCTGCGGCCGTCCGACTCGACGCCGGAGCCGGGCCGCTCGGCCGGCTGGTGCCGGCTGGCGCTGGCCACCGCCGCGCCCGCCCCGGACGCCGGCTGGCACACGGCCTTCGCGGCCGTCCGGCTGGGCGACGTGCGGCGGACGCTGGACCACGGCCAGCTGCTGGTGCCCGGTGGGTGATGGTGTCGCGGCGGACGGTGTATCAGGCTACTGGTGATGGTGTCGCGGCAGACGGTGTATCAGGCTACTGGTGCCGGGTGGGTGATGGTGTCGCGGCGGACGGTGTATCAGGCTACTGGTGCCGGGTGGGTGATGGTGTCGCGGCGGACGGTGGATCAGGCTACTGGTCCCCGGTGGGTGATGGTGTCCCGGCGGACGGTGGATCAGGCTACTGGTCCCCGGTGGGTGATGGTGTCGCGGCGGACGGTGGATCAGGCTACTGGTCCCCGGTGGGTGATGGTGTCGCGGCGGACGGTGGATCAGGCTACTGGTCCCCGGTGGGTGATGGTGTCGCGGCGGACGGTGGATCAGACTACTGGTCCCCGGTGGGTGATGGTGTCGCGGCGGACGGTGTATCAGGCTACTGGTGCCGGGTGGGTGATGGTGTCGCGGCGGACGGTGTATCAGGCTACTGGTGATGGTGTCGCGGCAGACGGTGTATCAGGCTACTGGTGCCGGGTAGGTGACGGTGTCGCGGCGGACGGTGGATCAGGCTACTGGTGATGGTGTCGCGGCGGACGGTGGATCAGGCTACTGGTGATGGTGTCGCGGCGGACGGTGTATCAGGCTACTGGTGCCCGGTGGGTGATGGTGTCGCGGCGGACGGTGTATCAGGCTACTGGTGCCGGGTGGGTGATGGTGTCGCGGCGGACGGTGTATCAGGCCACTGGTGCCCGGTGGGTGATGGTGTCGCGGCGGACGGTGTATCAGGCTACTGGTGCCCGGTGGGTGATGGTGTCGCGGCGGACGCTGGACCACGGCCAGCTGCTGGTGCCGGGTGGGTGATGGTGTCGCGGCAGAGGCTGGCTACGCATGATGGGCGACTTTCGCTGATGCTGAAGAGGTTGCCGATGTTGGTATCAGCGAGCTCCCGGTTCGGTTCGGCCACCTGCTGGCGCCGTTGTCGCTGTGGCTGTTACTGCCGGTTGGTCACCTCCCCACTGAGGAGCAAAACGCTGCTGATGGTTAGCGTTTGTTCTAAAACAAGACATGTACTTTAGCGAGCCGTCCAGACACACCTCGCGCGCTCGGTGGAAAGGGCAGTTGGGAGACACAGTGCTCCGTAATTCTCGATATCATCGCTTACACATTTTAGTAACTCTCATAGTGTGAGTCCCAAGACGTGGCGGTGACTGGAGTTCCCCATCGACAGGCGAGCTGGGCATGCAAGGTCTGGCAGCGGGTCGCAGTAAGGACGACGACTCGGGCCGGTCTGAGTTGGTGTTCTTCCCGTCGCTGCGGCAGGCCGGTCTGGTGGCCACCGGCCTCCGACCCAGGTCAGTGGGGCGAGAGGAGAGGAGAGGGGGAGGGTGTCAGCGGACAGGGCCACGTCGACCCAGTCCGACCTGTGGCCAGACTGACCAGAACCGTTTCCGTGTTGGTTTTCACCGCGGTCAGTGACGTGTGCCATTTTGCCCGTGTCCTGCGCCACGAAGCGATGCCTGTTTGTTCGGCCACATGCCGGTGCAGCTTTTTGGGTTTTTTCGGGGGCCGTCTGGCTTCTGCCCTTTGGGGGGGGTTTGGGGGTTTTTTTCCGGGGGGGTGGGCTGGTGTGGAGCTGTTTCTGCCGGTGGGTCACGTCTGGCTGTCTGGCCACATGTTGGTGCAGCTGTTGGAGCTGTTTCTGCCGGTGGGTCACGTCTGGCTGTCTGGCCACATGTTGGTGCAGCTGTTGAGCTGTTTCTACCGGTGGGTCACGTCTGGCCACATGTTTGTGCAGCTGTTGCTGCAGCAGTCACGTCTGGGTGGAGGCGTCAGACGGTGCCGTCCCGGCCACCGACCGTCCAGCGGTGATGGCGTACTAACTCGCCTGGTTCAGTTGTGCTCCGTATATGTCGAGCAAACCAGCGCTGTCCACAACCACACGATTCCGTTCTTGTTTATCCTGGTGGTTCAGCTGTGCTCTGTATATGTCCGGCATACCAGCACGGTCTACAATCCCACGGCTATGTTCTTGTTTATCCTGGTGGTTCAGCTCAATTACCGCCTGTAAATGGTGTCTGGCAAGCTCAAACCTGTGACTTGAAAGGCGGTCACAGGGAGAGACCACCTCGCTATTTTACCTGGGTGGCACGGGATTTGACCGCCGGTTGCACATACAACACAACACAACACGATTGTGCACAACACAACACGATTTTCACGACCTTTTCTGAGGTGGTATTTTGTAATCAGCGTGCATGCTAACGTGGATGCCCAATCGATTCTTGAAATGGGTGCAGCTCAACGGCACAATTTTAATCGGGAAATAAAGTCGGTTGACACCGCTTTGATAGCCGAGGTCGTCTGTGCCCCGTTGCCAACTGTGCACATCGGGCCAGTGCCCTATACGAAGCTGTGCGACGCCATCGGCGTTCACCAGTCCTGCACTCTACCACAAAAATACCTGGGACTCCACCTGGGTACCCTCTGTCCATCTGGAACTTAGGCTTTGGAAAACGTGCCTCGCAAGAATGGTTGTGGTCCCATTTCGTTATGTTATATGTGACTGGAGGAAGGCTGCCCTTGATAACTGTTGGTTGTGCCGCGGCGTCTGATGCTGCGTCACTATTTCAGCACCCAGTAATCCATATCGAGTGATGGGCGCCAAATGGCCGTGTAGTCGGCGCGCCCTTAAGCCCACATAATCAATCATGCATATCGAATGCATGGTGAATAATATTAAACAAATGCCAACATCGTGTGGTATGCGTCATGTCTCGCAAACACGAGCGGCACCGCATAGCGTAGGTAGTTCTTGTTTGGTTCGCCTTGACCTTGCTTGGGAACATGAGTCGTATGCGCAGTCAGCAGCTGCAGTGGTGCCGGCTAGCACAGTGCCAGTGCCCCGGCCGTGTGCCGAGGTACCCTGGCCGTGGTGACGACTCGCTGACCCGTCGCCTGGCGCCAGGTACGCTGACCCGACGCTGGGCCGCACGGTGTGGTGCAGCGCCGCCCTGGAGCTGCGGGTGCGGCCCGGCTCCTACACCACGCTGCCGGCCGACGGCGGCGCGCCAGAGGGCCCGCGCTGGGTCACCAAGGAGCGCGCCGCCACCGCGCTGGCCGCCCTCCTGCTGCGGCTTGACCCCACCTAGCGGCCCGCCAGTGGCCGGCCGCCCGCGCCCAGCGTGCCCGCAGTCGGCCCCACAGAGGCGGCCGACGTGGCGTCTGCGACTCGCTGCTGGCGGTGGCCGGGCCCGCGGCCCGCCGCTGCGTCAGTGCAGCTTCCGAAGGGTGTGTGGAGCTACCGCAGTGCTTGTGAAGCTGCTGCGGTATCTGGAACTGCCGCGGTGTCTGTGGAGCTGCGACAGTGCCTGTGGGGCTGCGACAGTGCCTGTGAGGCTGCCACAATGCCTGTGAGGCTGCGACAGTGCATGTGAGGCCGCCACAATGCCTGTGGAGCTTCCTCAGCGCCTGTGAAGCTGCCGCGGTATCTCCGGAGCTGCCACAGCGCCTGTGAAGTTGCCGCGGTATCCGGAGCTGCCACAGCGCCTGTGAAGTTGCCGCGGTATCCGGTGCTGCCACAGCGCCTGTGAAGCTGCCGTGGTATCCGGAGCTGACACAGCGCCTGTGAAGCTGCCGCAGTATCCGGAGCTTCCTCAGCGCCTGTGAAGCTGCCGCGGTATCTCCGGAGCTGCCACAGCGCCTGTGAAGTTGCCGCGGTATCCGGAGCTGCCACAGCGCCTGTGAAGCTGCCGCGGTATCTCCGGAGCTGCCACAGCGCCTGTGAAGCTGCCGCGGTATCCGGAGCTGCCACAGTGCCTGTGAAGATGCCGCGG
Organism: Ashinkailepas kermadecensis; assembly: GCA_034440615.1. NCBI lineage: Eukaryota > Metazoa > Arthropoda > Thecostraca > Neolepadidae > Ashinkailepas > Ashinkailepas kermadecensis. Next base: position 128,108 of record JAOTOM010003152.1, read on the forward strand.
TATCCGGAGCTGCCAGTGTGTGTGAAGCTGCCACATTGTGTGGAGCTGCAACAACACGTGCTGAGCGGCCGCAGCGTCAGGCGGCCACCGTCCAGCTGGCCGGCGGTGGCACCAGCCGCACATAACCCGCTCACGTGCCGACCACCCACCGCTGCAGGCTGCCAGATTCTGACTGGTCGGTCTCGCACCGCTAGTGCTGCCGGGGCTTGTCGTTTTTGGTGGCTACACTCGGACACGCCGCCGCCCACCCGCCCAGCTGGCGCCTAGTCACTGCTGCCACGTCACTGTGTGTAACGCCGAATAGACGGGATATTTGAGCCGACCTTTAACACTCGGTGAAGCTCAGCGCGATGGCGATGGTAGAGGGGTTTTCGTTTTCGGCAGTGGGCAGATGGATTCGTCCATATTTTGTTTTTTTGGAGGTGAGGGATAATTTGACAAAACTCCAGGCGAAGATGTGGATCAAAGTACGTAAAATACTCGTAAAGAAACATTCGGTAACATTCCTTCCTGCGTCCGAATGGTGCGCCTCGCCAACTGTAGTGGCGTAACGTTTAGTCTCCACGAGTTGCCGAGAGAGAACAATTGCTGTTGGTGCACAAGCTCTGCCTGCAACGGTAAGATGCTCGAGCCGGTTGCTGCAGCAGAGGACCTGTCGATGCACATTTGGCCCTCGCTCGGCTGGCTTCCACAGTGGCGCATTATAACGACAGCATAATGCATCAACAATTGCAGTGAATTTCTCAGTTCACATAGCTGATGTATTGCATGTTCACGGTTGCTTTGCAACATTTCATTTCCTTGTAACAATATCAAAACACGGCAGATCCTTGCCGTCTGTTCAGAGTCGAACAGTGAGGCGACTGACGAGACGACACATCTGCCAGCTGTCGGACAGTGAGGTGACTGACGAGATGACATCTGCCAGCTGTCGAACAGTGAGGCGACTGACGAGATGACACATCTGCCAGCTGTCGGACAGTGAGGCGACTGACGAGATGACACATCTGGCAGCTGTTGGACGATTGACGAGATGACACATCTGCGAGCTGTCGGACAGTGGGGCGGCTGACGAGATGACACATCCGTTAGCTGTCAGACAGTGGGACGACTGACGAGATGACACATCCGTCAACTGAACGGCAAGCGATGTGTCGTCGACTGATCGTGTTGCATGGCATGCCGTTGGGCGTGTGTGTCGCGGCCGCCCACCAGTGGAAGCTGCTCCGGGTCGCAGGGCGGGTCGTCAGTCGGGACGCGTGCTGTTCGCCGGAGCGAACAAGTGTGGCCGTCAGTCGCGGCGGGTGCTTTTCGTCAGCCGATGTTCTGGGCGTTCCTGTCAGTCGGAGCGAGTGTTGCGGGCATTTTCCGTCAGTCGGAGCAGGTGTCGCGGGCGTTCTCAGTCAGTCGGAGCGAGTGTTGCGGGCATTTTCCGTCAGTCGGAGCGGGTGTTGCGGGCGTTCTCCGTCAGTCGGAGCGGGTGTTGCGGGCGTTCTCAGTCAGTCGGAGCGGGCGTTGCGGGCGTTCTCCGTCAGTCGGAGCGGGTGTTGCGGGCCATACCGCGACTGATCAGCCGGCGCCACTCCGTACCGTCGGGGAAGCAGAAGTCGCGCAGAACGTACTCCTTGAACTGGCAGCTGTAGCCCGGCTCCTGGCGACATCGAACACTGGCGTGAGCCGGTGTCCGCACTCAGCACTGGTATCACCACCAGTGGTACACGCCGGTAATCTTACCAGCCACCGTGCAGATACTGTCGTCAGACGTCACCAGCGTTGTGAGCAGGAGCAGGAGAGTGAGTGTGAGCAGGAGCGGGAGAGTGAGCAGGAGCAGGAGAATTAGTGAGCAGGAGCAGGAGAGTGAGTGTGAGCAGGATCGGGAGAGTGAGCAGGAGCAGGAGAATTAGTGAGCAGGAGAGTGAGTGTGAGCAGGAGCAGGAGAGTGAGTGTGGGCAGGAGCAGGAGAGTGAGTGTGAGGAGGAGCAGGAGAGTAAGTGTGAGCAGGAGAGTGAGTATGAGCAGGAGCAGCAGAGTGAGTGTGAGCAGGAGCGGGAGAGTGAGCAGGAGCAGGAGAATTAGTGAGCAGGAGCAGGAGAGTGAGTGTGAGCAGGAGCAGGAGAGTGAGTGTGGGCAGGAGCGGGAGAGTGAGCAGGAGCAGGAGAATTAGTGAGCAGGAGCAGGAGAGTGAGTGTGAGCAGGAGCAGGAGAGTGAGTGTGGGCAGGAGCAGGAGAGTGAGCAGGAGCAGGAGAGTGAGTGTGAGCAGGAGCAGGAGAGTGAGTGTGGGCAGGAGCAGGAGAGTGAGTGTGAGGAGGAGCAGGAGAGTAAGTGTGAGCAGGAGAGTGAGTATGAGCAGGAGCAGCAGAGTGAGTGTGAGCAGGAGCGGGAGAGTGAGCAGGAGCAGGAGAATTAGTGAGCAGGAGCAGGAGAGTGAGTGTGAGCAGGAGCGGGAGAGTGAGCAGGAGCAGGAGAATTAGTGAGCAGGAGCAGGAGAGTGAGTGTGAGCAGGAGCAGGAGAGTGAGTGTGGGCAGGAGCAGGAGAGTGAGCAGGAGCAGGAGAGTGAGTGTGAGGAGGAGCAGGAGAGTAAGTGTGAGCAGGAGAGTGAGTATGAGCAGGAGCAGCAGAGTGAGTGTGAGCAGGAGCGGGAGAGTGAGCAGGAGCAGGAGAATTAGTGAGCAGGAGCAGGAGAGTGAGTGTGGGCAGGAGCGGGAGAGTGAGCAGGAGCAGGAGAATTAGTGAGCAGGAGCAGGAGAGTGAGTGTGAGCAGGAGCAGGAGAGTGAGTGTGAGCAGGAGCAGCAGAGTGAGTGTGAGCAGGAGCAGCAGAGTGAGTGTGAGCAGGAGCAGGAGCAGCACGGCTCCGCACGGAACGGTGATGTGGAGGCTGGTAGGAAGACAGAGCTCCTTCACGGCCCGGGTGACATGCACGAACTCCGATATACAGACATGTGGTGATGTTGTGTCGGCCCTCGACCAATGTCCGAAAATTGGCTTAGATGTCGGGATGGAAAATTATTTCTCAAAGCGTAATACAAGAGTGTGACAGTGGGAAATCGGAACAAGATATGTTCAAAATTAACAACTTGTGGTTCATGATGTAACATTTCAGCAATGTGGCCCGTTAACAAACAAAGCATAACATTTGGAAATACAAATGCACCAATTGTCATGTTATAAACTGATGTAAAACGTATGAATGTTTTACATTTTTAAGCCGCACAAGGGAGGGAGGTGTATAAGTATTAATGAACGGGGTTTATAATGAAAAATTGTTCCCTCCTGGTTGTCTCCTCGCACACGAATCCAGCTACATTGGAACACTACCCCCCAGGTAGCGGGACGGTATAGGACCAACACTGCTCTGATACCATACAATGGTAACAGAGAGGACCTGGTACCAGTACTGATGAGGTACTACCGCTAGTATGGTGCTAGTACCTGCCGTGTACCACTGTTCACGTAGCACTAACCGTATCCTGGTACCGGTACCACCCTGACCCAGTGTTAAAATATTGATGTCTCGTTAGGTGTGAGATGTCGAAACGAATGCAGCAGGATGTCGAAATCGCTATGGAAGTAATGCTATTTAAAACTTGTTAAGTCCTGCAAACCCAGTTTTGAGACAATTGTGTACATATGACTGTCCCCGTTTTGCGTGTTTTGAAAGGTACCTAATTTGTTTATACCGATATCAACGATAACGATACAAACACCTATGCTATAAACTGGCATTGTATAACAAAGCACACCATAGGTAATCCCTTCACCTGGAATCGCGCTAAAGGATGTTCGTTATCACGATTCTGGATCATGAATCTGGATCAGTTATGGTAAGCAAAATTATGATACTTGTAAACGGGATACAGTTAGAAACGAGGCATAAAGACTTCATAAACATGCATCAAGAAGCACGATGTCGATACTTGTTTGGGAAGGATGTCGATTCAGTGTTCAGTAAGTGGTATATTCCACCCTATTTCGCGAATAATATATCACTGCCCTGACCCACCCATGCCCCGCTACCGGTACTATTCGACACCAGTTATTCCTCAGTACTCGTAACGCCTCCGAAACAAGCTCTTCCCCGGTGACGGTACTACCGGTACCACCCCCACACCAGCCCTGTTTCATACCAGTACCATCCACATACCAACCCTGCCCCAGTCAATACCAGTACCACCCCGATACCAGTATCACCCTCAACCGACCTTACCCCAGTACCAGTACCACATCCATCAGCGTGCCCCAGTGCCAGTGTCCCTACTCCGGAACCAGTATCCTCCCATCAGCGTGATCCCGCGCCAGTACTAGCACTGTCCCAGTACCAGTACCACCACCACCGGCCCTACTCCAGTACCACAACCATCCATACACCAACCCTGTCGACGGCGCCAGTACCACCCCCACACTATTCCTGCTCCGTTACCAGCACACCAGTCCTGCCACAGTACCAGTACCACCCTCATGCCAACCCTGCCCCAATACCGGTACACCCTCCCCCACCACTCACACACGCGCCAGATCTGCTCCTGGCGCCAGATCTGCTCCTGGCACCAGTACCACTCTCACACCAGGCCTGCCCTGCTACCGGTGCCGATACCCACCTGAGGCGGCATGTAGCGGCAGCCGCGACACCGGGCGGGTACCCACCTGAGGCGGCATGTAGCGGCAGCCGCGACACTGGGCCGGCGTGACCAGGTGGTGCGACAGGTGCGTCACGTACTCGACACGCCGGCTCTCGGTGGAGCCACACACGCGGATGTAGTCGAACAGCTGCAGGTGCTGTACCATCTCGTTCAGGCAGATGCCGCCGGCGTGCGGGCACACCGGGACTGGGAACACGAGGGCCGTCATCATGCCGCCGGCGTACGGGCACACCGAGACTGGGAACACGAGGGCCGTCATCGTGCCGCCGGCGTACGGGCACACCGAGACTGGGAACACGAGGGCCGTCATCATGCCGCCGGCGTGCGGGCACACGGGTACTGGTAACACGAGGGCCGTCATCATGCCGCCGGCGTACGGGCACACCGGGACTGGGAACACGAGGGCCGTCATCGTGCCGCCGGCGTGTGGGCACACGGACTGGGAAAAGGGGCGCCGGGACGGGCACACCGGGACTGGGAACACGAGGGCCGTCATCGCCCAGTGCACACTGCGGCTGCTCAGAGGCGCGTGGTAACTAACCCCTGCCCCTCCCCCACACCTTGCGCTGGGGGACAGGGGGCTGTCACCGACCAGTACGCACTGCGGTGAGGGGCCCCTGTATACTACCAGTACACACTGCAACAGCTACCATGAGAGGTTCATGGCAGCTGTACGTACGCTATGAATTGGTATAGGAGAGAAGGCTATTTTTCAGTCTCCGTCACAAAGTGTGGCTTTGGGGAAGAATAGAGACGCTGAGGTGGGTGGAGTACGCAACCATCCAAACTGTTGAGATGACTTAGTTGTTTTACTCGAACACACCGAAACCTTCCATGATAGATATATTGGGTTACAATATGGGAATGATGAACGTCAAGTATAAATCAGCTAAATGCCAACTTATTACTCAGAACTGAAATGTAAAAATATTTCTTGACGTTTCGATTGTATAGTCTTCATCAGGGAAATATGCTACCATCTACACTTGAACCGTTTCACCCATGAAGACAATATAAAGTCGAAACGTTGGGAAATATCTCTGAAATCAAATTTAAAGCAATAATTTGACATTCAATTGATTAAAGTTTTAAGTTTCCACTTGTGTATCATTCCACTAGTGTAACTTATATGTCTCTCCGGCAATTTAATATTGGAGCAACTTGCATGTCATTTGTCATAGCTGCATACGCTCCGAACGTGTCTGTCCAGAGACTGAAACTGGGCCTTAGAAACTAGCCGACACGTGCCCGGATTAGCGAACTCTCCGAGTGGTCCCGAGTGGGCCGAAGCACGGCGCCCATATATAAACACTTCGTGTGAAGCAGGAAACATCTGGCACATACATGGAAGGTCTGAAAGCAGTCATCAACAAAATACAACTATTGTTAGAGGATCTAAAACCAAGCTTAGACCGTGCGAGATTTGAGATAAGTCATCTCCATACCTGAGGTACCGAAGAGCTGAAATGACTTGAAGCTGGAGGTTCGTTTTTACGGCATGCTTAATATGCACACAAAAGCAGAATATATATATATATATATATATATATATATAAATGTGTATGCATATACCTATGTCCATGTTATTGATCACTAGCCTAACGTCTTCGATCAGGACAAAATACATGGTGACGAGCCTCCAGTTGCGGCACGAGTCATTTCTACACCAGACACACGTGACGTTTGACCTGACCTGCGGCCTCATCACCATCAGAGCGTCGTATGAGCTCGAGGCTGGTGCGCGCTGAGCCCGAAATAATAGCCAAGCGGTCCGCTAACCGTTGAACTTCTTGGCCATGAGGTAGATGGGCAGGATCTCGTTGATGCTGCCGACCCGACACGAGTCCACCTGGCAGTACTGCATGGCGCCCGCCTGCAGGAACTGCTTGAACATCACCTTGTTGTGGCACATCTCGCCCGTCGCCACGCCGATGCCGTAGGGCGCCAGCGCCTGTCGGCGGTGACGAGCTCAGAACGCACTAGAGGCGGGTCGCAGATGACGGGGTTCAGCGTGAGGCCAGCGTGTATGATCAATACTAGCAAAAGCTAGATGTGGTCGACGGGGTCCCTGGTAATTCATACAAGATTGAAGGCGACGGCCGGCATCAGATTGTGATCATTGAGACCACTCCCGGTGAGACCACTCCCGGTGAGACCACTCCCGGTGAGACGACTCCCGGTGAGACCACTCTCGGTGAACTTATCTGCATGGCCTGGACGAGGACGACACAATCTCGTGCTCGGGTTGTTGGCTGAGCGCTATCCACTGCTTCTTTGTGCTCGCCTACACCAGCTATAGACAATACCTTGGCAATCTTGGCGTGCCCCAGTACGTCGTCAGGCGACGTTGGCTCCTCGATCCAGAGTGGTCGGAACTCAGAGAGCTCCTTCATCCAGTAAATGGCCTCGTCCACCTCCCACCGCTGGTTGGCGTCCACCATCTGAGAGGCAGGTCACACCGCACATCGTCTGTCTCTGAGTCAACACCAGTCACACCGCGCACCGACTGTCTCTGAGTCAACACCAGTCACACCGCGCACCGACTGTCTCTGAGTCAACACCAGTCACACCGCGCACCGACTGTCTCTGAGTCAACACCAGTCATACCGCGCACCGACCGTCTCTGAGTCAACACCAGTCACACCGCGCACCGACTGTCTCTGAGTCAACACCAGTCACACCGCGCACCGACTGTCTCTGAGTCAACACCAGTCACACCGCGCACCGACTGTCTCTGAGTCAACACCAGTCACACCGCGCACCGACCGTCTCTGAGTCAACACCAGTCACACCGCGCACCGACCGTCTCTGAGTCAACACCAGTCACACCGCGCACCGACCGTCTCTGAGTCAACACCAGTCACACCGCGCACCGACCGTCTCTGAGTCAACACCAGTCACACCGCGCACCGACCGTCTCTGAGTCAACACCAGTCACACCGCGCACCGACCGTCTCTGAGTCAACACCAGTCATACCGCGCACCGACCGTCTCTGAGTCAACACCAGTCACACCGCGCACCGACTGTCTCTGAGTCAACACCAGTCACACCGCGCACCGACTGTCTCTGAGTCAACACCAGTCACACCGCGCACCGACTGTCTCTGAGTCAACACCAGTCACACCGCGCACCGACCGTCTCTGAGTCAACACCAGTCACACCGCGCACCGACCGTCTCTGAGTCAACACCAGTCACACCGCGCACCGACCGTCTCTGAGTCAACACCAGTCATACCGCGCACCGACCGTCTCTGAGTCAACACCAGTCACACCGCGCACCAACTGTCTCTGAGTCAACACCAGTCACACCGCGCACCGACTGTCTCTGAGTCAACACCAGTCACACCGCGCACCGACTGTCTCTGAGTCAACACCAGTCACACCGCACATCGTCTGAGCCGGGCATCGACTGTCTCTGAGTCAACACCAGTCATACCGCGTACCGACCGTCTCTGAGTCAACACCAGTCACACCGCGCACCGTCTGTCTCTGAGTCAACACCAGTCACACCGCGCACCGACTGTCTCTGAGTCAACACCAGTCACACCGCGCACCGACCGTCTCTGAGTCAACACCAGTCACACCGCGCACCAACTGTCTCTGAGTCAACACCAGTCACACCGCGCACCGACTGTCTCTGAGTCAACACCAGTCACACCGCGCACCGACCGTCTCTGAGTCAACACCAGTCACACCGCGCACCGACCGTCTCTGAGTCAACACCAGTCGTACCGCGCACCGACCGTCTCTGAGTCAACACCAGTCACACCGCGCACCGACTGTCTCTGAGTCAACACCAGTCATACCGCGCACCGACCGTCTCTGAGTCAACACCAGTCACACCGCGCACCGTCTGTCTCTGAGTCAACACCAGTCACACCGCGCACCGACTGTCTCTGAGTCAACACCAGTCACACCGCGCACCGACCGTCTCTGAGTCAACACCAGTCACACCGCGCACCGACCGTCTCTGAGTCAACACCAGTCGTACCGCGCACCGACCGTCTCTGAGTCAACACCAGTCACACCGCGCACCGACCGTCTCTGAGTCAACACCAGTCACACCGCGCACCGACTGTCTCTGAGTCAACACCAGTCACACCGCGCACCGACTGTCTCTGAGTCAACACCAGTCACACCGCGCACCGACCGTCTCTGAGTCAACACCAGTCACACCGCGCACCGACCGTCTCTGAGTCAACACCAGTCACATCGCGCACCGACCGTCTCTGAGTCAACACCAGTCACACCGCGCACCGACTGTCTCTGAGTCAACACCAGTCACACCGCACATCGTCTGAGCCGGGCATCGACTGTCTCTGAGTCAACACCAGTCACACCGCGCACCGACGGTCTCTAAGTCAACACCAGTCACACCGCGCACCGACTGTCTCTGAGTCAACACCAGTCATACCGCGCACCGACCGTCTCTGAGTCAACACCAGTCACACCGCGCACCGTCTGTCTCTGAGTCAACACCAGTCACACCGCGCACCGACTGTCTCTGAGTCAACACCAGTCACACCGCGCACCGACCGTCTCTGAGTCAACACCAGTCACACCGCGCACCGACCGTCTCTGAGTCAACACCAGTCGTACCGCGCACCGACCGTCTCTGAGTCAACACCAGTCACACCGCGCACCGACCGTCTCTGAGTCAACACCAGTCACACCGCGCACCAACTGTCTCTGAGTCAACACCAGTCACACCGCGCACCGACTGTCTCTGAGTCAACACCAGTCACACCGCGCACCGACCGTCTCTGAGTCAACACCAGTCACACCGCGCACCGACTGTCTCTGAGTCAACACCAGTCACACCGCACATCGTCTGAGCCGGGCATCGACTGTCTCTGAGTCAACACCAGTCACACCGCGCACCGACGGTCTCTAAGTCAACACCAGTCACACCGCGCACCGACTGTCTCTGAGTCAACACCAGTCACACCGCACACCGACCGTCTCTGAGTCAACACCAGTCACACCGCGCACCGACCGTCTCTGAGTCAACACCAGTCGCACCGCAAATCGTCTGAGCCGGGCACCGACTGTCTCTGAGTTAATACCCGTCCGATGTCCGACCGTGGAATCGAAGATCCGCCAGGGCGCGCGCTGCTGTGCCGGTACGGTCG